>VZRM01006404.1:90722-143983 GCA_013397955.1 Grantiella picta | reverse complement strand
CTGCACTCCTGTGGACTCCATGGGCTGCAGGGGGACCTCCTGCCCCCCATGGCCTTCACCGTGGCTAGCAGAGGGTTTTCAGCTCCGGTGCTGGGAGCACCTCCTCCTCTACCTTCTTCACTGACCTTGAAGTCTCCATGCTGTTCTCCCTCTACATATTTTCACCTCCACCTCCTCCTCCTCCAACTACAAAGAAGTGAAAGAAGTGCGTGTCTGCTTTGTTTTGAATTTTTTTAAAATATGTTTTCACAGAGGTGTAACCAGCACCTCCAATTGGCCCAAACTTGGCTGGCAGCATGTCCATCACCTTCAGAGCCATCAGAGATTGACTCTGCTGGACTTGATGTAAAAACTTCCAGAACTTACACTCAGGACACACAGGAGCCACCTTTGTGCCACTCCCCACCCCTCAGACACTTCCCCAGGCCTACCACAACAGCTTCTGAGGGGTCCAAATTTCTCCTAGATGTTAAAAATACTTTACTGATGTTTTGGGCCAATCAAAACCACCACAATCTCCCAGCACTGCTAAGAACAATATTGCCTTTCAGTCTATTTTCATGAACCAGAGCTTTATGTGAAGGTTGATGCAAGTGCCTTCATTCTTCTTTTCTGAAGCTAAGAATAAATGACTGAACAATATGTGTTGCCTTTTATGCATTGTGCAGTGAGTGTACCCCAATTATGGTAAATCCATATGTAATCCACTTCTCAAATTAGTATAAATGTGCAGCATCCTTCCTGTCATTTTAAAAGACCACAGCAATTCCCTTCAGCTGTTTGGCAGAGTGGTTTATTTCTTTACTTTCAGGGAAGAGCAAACAGCTGATGAGATTACTAACTTGAAGATGGGCAGGATAGGAGAGTTACACACTTTCTACTGACTAACCCCAAGTGGCCTGACTGTGCATTCGATGTTTGCATTCTGTTTTCAAGCATCTGCTTCTTGTTCAGGATAAGGAGGAACCTGAATTTCATTCCTTGAAGTACTCCAATAAACAGCTAAAACTTAAATACTGCAATCCTTATGTTTTTATGTATCTAAATCCTCTTTAATAATAATACTTATTATTATAACTAATTGCATGTGAAAATACAGGAATACTTCTCTTCCACAATTTGGAACACATGCAAGGCATGTGGTATGCTTCCATCATTTGGACAAACACCATGCCAGCTGAAGTACATTTTACTAAATAGCCATTTCTCCTCACATTCCTGGCCACAGACAGGTAGTGCTGCCTGTGCACAGCACAGCCAATGCATCAACTCCGTGTGAAGCTGTGGGTACAGAGAGCCAAGTGGACTTGCAAGCTGTCTGGTTATATGGAAGTCAGCACAGCTGCAAATTTGCTCATCATTTCTGTCTGAATTCATTATTCTGGATGCCCTGGGTAAATCAACTGTCTAGGAAACAGTTCAGGGCACACTTTCATAATTAATACAAAGTACCAAAACTATTTGTGTACACACAGTGCAATGCATCTCTGAGGGCAATGGCACGGAGGCAGAGCACAAGCCTTAATGACCACTCTGAGATAAGTCCTCATGCATCTCTTGATTAAAATATGAGAGCTTTGCCTTAATGGAGAATGATACAAACATAAATGAGCCACCTCTTATTGCTGCAAGTGAGCAGAAAGAGGAGGAATTCAGCAGAGCTCAGGAATTCAGCCCTTTATTGAGCAGAGCTGGGTGATATGCAGAAGCAGGCTTTAGATTTGGGAATGACATGGTCTGCTGCGTGACTCCTTGAAGGGATAAAGGTTTTGGTTTCTAGCCAAATAATGACCCAGTGATGTTTTCTTGTAGGCATTCCTAAAAGGCTTGATTTTATCACCTCCTTAATTTGACTGCTTCTTATTTTATACCTCAAACTTACAAAGAATTCATTTCTTAAGACTGTGAATTGCTAATTGGACAGCAATTGGCAAAAGTCTCAGGCGGACCAGGAATCTCATTTCAGATGACTGCAAGCCCAGTAGAAGTGAGGACTCTCCCAAAGGCAAGGGTGCTTCCATCCCTTAATGTGAATTAGCACATCATTCACTGGTCTCCACTAACAAGAGGAAAAACCTGGGAGCAAAGTCATAACAGTGGGTGAGATGCAAATGAATGAAAAGGGGGGTGAGGCTCTCACAGAGCTCTGACTTTCAGGGCACAGCAGGCAGGGCCCAAACCCTCAACAGGGATTCCCCTTTCCTCAGCCCAACCCAGGGGTTTGTGACGCTCCTGCTCTGTCCTGCAGCCCTTCACAAAGAGCCCTCAAGTCTTTCATCATGCACATCAAAAGGAATACTAGAAGAAAAAGATGCAAATTATCTAAACATGAATCCCACCATATCAAGGATTTTGCATCAAGCAGTGGGGGCTGCGGAGTGAGAAAAAACTCCTCTTATTTTCTTGGGCATGGAGGTGGCCCCCCAAGACTTGCTGTGAGGAGCTGTCCCTCCCTCTTACCTGCCAACAACGGTGGGGCTCAGCCCTTGTTAAAGCGTTTGCGTCAGACACGGCAAGGTTTTGAAATTGATCAGAAGTCAGCGTGGGGTGAGTGGGAAAGGATGACAGCGACAAACAGGTAAAATATCCTCACGTGCAATCTGATGAAGAAATCTCGAGTTTCCATAGCACCCACCAGCAATTCTGTCACCTTCCTCCTCAGGACACACATTTGAATTCCAGTATGGTTAGCCCTTCAGTGGTTAGGAAATTACTTTTTTAAACTTCTGTATGATAAACGATCCCTATAAATTTACTTTACACTTTTTGTTATCTTTCCAGCTGAAGGATTTTTCAGGAAGTGACCTACTTAAAAATGAACTTGTCACAGACATGAGTTTAGAACTTGACAGTTTTTTAAAATATGGGTATACTATGAGATTCAATATTGGAAGACAAGACAGCCACGCCATAGAAAAATATTTTACTTCAAGTGATTATCAGAGCAGCAAAATTGTCCTTGCTATTTTCTCCCTTTCTCTACCCTTTTTTTTTGTTTTTTTTGAGCATCTTAACTCCCCACACCTTCCACTGATTTTGCCCTTAAGAAATTTTTTTTTCTTTACTTCACTTTTATCTCACCATACACAATGTATCATCCAACACAAAATTTCTGTATGTTTGTTCCAAAAATGCCAATGTGCTTTTATAAGTGTTGCACAGGGTTTCATATATAAATTAAAGAATTAAAATGAAGTTTCAAAAAATTGTAAGGTAAACACAAAGTAGAAAATTCATAAGCAAGATTTTTGAGGACTTCAAAGACTTCTGGAGATGTTGTGAACTTCTGCTGAAGACGTGAAGAAGAGAGATACACTGAGAGGCAACAAGTGCAAATAATGAAGATAGTATTATGGATTTGTAAAAGTTATTTTGCATAACTACTAAAAACCTGGTAGTTGTAGTAATATTAGAATTGATTTAAATTTTGCCAAAATTGTGCCCTTTTATCCTGCTAATCTCTGAATCTATTTTTCAAATGTACTGAGTTCCTGAGAAAACTATTAATATTCAATGAAGATATAGTCATATAAATTATCCAGTTTCTAAAACAGCGTAGAAAAGAGGATGATTCATCAGTGTTTGATCTCAAGTTAAGAAAGTGTTTCAATTAATCAGAAATCATAGCAGCCATGAGCAGCTATCCTTTTTTTGCCATTGCAGTGAGCACTGTGAAGCTGTGGGGAATTGGAGAAGGAGCCACTGTAAAATAAGCCTCATCATCCCTGCAGGAGAAAGCCTGGAAGTTGGGGTGGATGGCAAGGCTACCCAGGCTCTTGCCCAGCCACTCTGGGCTGTTGTTGCACAGGGATCAAAACAGAGTGGGTGGGACAGTGATGTGAGTGTGGCTTTCCCAGAAAACCCAGCAGTGCTGCTGTGTATTCCCATGGCGTTCCCATGCATTCCCATGGCTGCTCCACTTCCTGGGCTATCGCTCCAGCCTGATCATCGTCCTCCACCACGGCTGTCTGCAGCAGGAGCCAGACAGAGGTCGGTGCAATGAGGACAGGTCCTGATGGCAGAATCAGACAGAAGATACTCGGGTGTTAAAAACAAGCCAGAAACCTGGCTTTGATGATCCATCTGCAAAATTGACTAAGGCCAAGGTCAGTCTCTGAGAAAAGATTGTCCTTCCAACAGAAAAGCTTTACCGAAGGTGCACTAAGCCTGGATTATAAACCAGTGTTTGGCTTTCACCTGTTGATGAAGTAAGTTTAAACCCTCCCTGCGCAAGTCACTGTGAGGTAGTTTGCAAATAAGCTTGGACACCTGAAGATTTTAAAAAGCCTTAGAGAGTGAGCTCCAGAGTCAGAAGGTTTGGTTTTATTCAAATCAACTGATTTATAAATATATTTGTAAACTAGTAAGTATTCAGGAGACAAAACAGGGTCTCTGCATCAGAACAAAGCAGTGTCAGCAGTTTAGTTCCAAGAGTGATGAACTTAATTAATCTCAAGCCTTTGCTCCTTGGCTGCCCTGAGCTCTTTGCACTGTGAGGAGAATTCAGATCGCAGGTTTTCCCTGCCCAATCTCAGACCAGTGATGTTCAAAATCTGCCTCAGCTTTGGAAATATTTTGTACCATACTTTATGGTTGTCCCTAGCCACCCTGTTGGTGACGGCAAATGTGAAAAAACTCTCTGATTTCATTGTTAAAAGCAACAAACGCTGTCTCTGTGAGAGGAATACTGTCCTGCATTTGCTATTGAAATACACTGTTCGAATGTCATTCCCTGTTGGCTTTTTTGAACATAATTAGCAAATATTGTATCTTCCATGCTTCTTATGAAAACCACTTGGAGAGTTTTGGCAAGGCATCTCCAAGTAGCAAGTCCAGTTCTTCTCGCAGTTGTTTTGAAATAAGGCACATCTAGAAATGTCATAGAGGTCCTTCTCCTCACCAGCTCCCCCGCAACTCCTGCAGATGTAGATATGGCTTTGCACAGCTTTGTTTCTCTCAGAGATCTCCAAACAGCTGAAAGTAAGTGCTTTTTCCCCTCCAAGAACATGACCAAGAAGCTCAACAAGATGCAATTATTTCTCTTGCAGATGATTGCCTCTAGAGATATTAGTTCGGGGGGATAAACTTCTGTGCAACATTTATATTGTATATTTACATTCAGCGTTTTAGTACCCTGAATTTATTTCCATTTAACCCCACATCCCAACTTCATGCCTAACTTAGTGTAGACAAAAGTGAGCCTCAGATCAGGGCTAAAGAAGCTCACTCTAGGTAAGATGTGATACTGGTGGATTGTTGGGATGGAGAGCAGTGATGGGATCGTAAAAGATGTCAGGGATCAGAAGAGTGGGGAAACCCATTAATTTTGCAAAGTGAGAATCAAAGACCAGCATTGCATCTTCAGCTCTTACCAGATGATTCAGTAAGTGTGAGATCAGCCTAGCCTCTGCCTGTACCTGCCCAGGAAAGGGCATTCCTGTGGCATGCAGATCTCAGTGCTCCCCTCCTTGCCTGCCTGTGAGCACAATATAATGGAACCTAGAATGTTTGGTTTCACAGACAGAAGAAAAGCACTCATTCTTTATAGATGGATGGGGGGAAGAGAGAGAGAGATGCATAATTACCACATATGCCTCATATGCATTTATATGAGCAACCATATGCTCTGAAAATGTAAACATTCATTAAAGGGAAAATTGAAGATGATGGATTTGTAATGCAAAATCTAAAATGCAAGAAAGGTGAAAGATTAATTCAATAATCTGTCCACACTTAATTAGAAACTAGGATGCTATGGTGAGTTCTGCAAATTTTTCTGATGCCATTTGGATGCTTTGCCAATAAATAATCTTACAGTGCCAAAATAAATCACTGTGTTACAAAAGAGCCCTCATCTGCAATCGAAATCATTATATTTACCCTGGAGACACATACCTATGAAAAATTTAGGAGGTCATCAATCACGGTCTCTCTTTCCAATGTTTATAAAGTTGTATCTTTGGATAAGAACATTTCCAGTCTTCTTGTCACAACTGAAATTAGAGCTGAGGTCTGGTATATGCACAGACAGGATCACTGTGCTCAGGTAGACTGCATCTTATCCCTAATTTTTGAAGTTATATAAGATAATTGTTCTGGGGCTGTCTCTGTTATTTGTAGTTCCCTGGTAAGGTGATGGAAAGAGATCTCAATGCACACAAGAATTAGGCTCTAGGTTTAAATATACAACATGCAATTGTATAACACAAGGCCACTGAAGAACAATGCCAGATGCATTCATTTTGTGTCAAGTGCTCTGAAATCGTGCATACTCAGTTCAAATCTGTATTCTGCACAAAGTCTTACATGGTCACATGTAATTTTCTATTTTCCCATCACACATTAGCTGTTTGTTAACAGTGTAAGAATTAGCAGGTAGCAGCATAGCAGCCAATGTGACTTATGATTTAACTACCAGACTTTTTACTGGAAACTAAAAAACCATCATAAAAATCAAATAAACATTTCACAAGGATCATTTCACAGGAGGTACAACATCAAGCCTACTGAAAACCAATTCTCTGAGGTGTGTTTCACAGGCAATTGCTTCCCAAAGAGTTTTCCATTAGTGTTGAGATTCAAGCCACAAGTGCCTTTAGTGTAGTTCCTACCCTTGATTAAGGAAATGTCTAGATAAGGACTCTGAAAGTGCCTTTCTCTGCCACTTCCACAGGAAATGTCAACCCTTATTTAGATTATTTTGGATCTAATGATCTCTTGATTCATGACCACAAATCTTCACGCTGGTTGTTAGAAATCACATGGTCTAACTGTAACAGAAGGGTGGGGTCTGTGCCCTGAGCATGGATAGAGAAAGAATATTCCCCATAAAAACCTTGTACCTGTCTTTGAGCTCACAGATTTATTCGTAAGGTTGCTCATAGATACAAAGCTGCTAATATCATATGTCTGAGGCAGAGGCAGTTCTGGAGAAACAGAGGTTTTTGTTTGTGCACAAAGGGCATTTTATCATGCTCTAGTGTATCCCTAGGATAGAGACTTGGCAGCACAAAGGCAGGAGCTCCAGCTTTCTTCCTTTATTTGAGCCTTCTACCTCCTTTCCACATGAGAAAAACGAACTCAGAAAATCTTCCTAGGAATCAGCTTTGCTCATTAGCCATGAAGTCTGCTCACTTTCTGTAAAGTTCATAGTGCAATGTCTGGCTATTGCAGGTCAAAGAAAGATTAAACAGCCAATTTATTTTAAAATTGAGAAAGAGAAAAGTGAGCTCGATCTATTAGTCAGTTTTTCATTTCCACCCAAACTATTAGATAGGTCTGAGATAAAGTATTTGAATTCATTATAGTCTCTGAAGACTAGATAGGACTCCTTTTCAATTTTTCTTCTCTTCCTCTCTCAAAAAATAAAATTAATGTAAGTTCGTAGGTCAAGTTATGATTATATCCATTTTGGTAAAATGTTGAAATAGAGAATTAGAATAGAAAGGATTTTTCAGTTCAAACTTGTGCTTCCCCTGGACTCACAGGTGGTAGAAATTTACTTCATAGGAAGTTGGGAGTTTTTGGGATTTCTGAAAGATGTGAGCTTCAGGAACGTTTGTAGGATTGGCAAGCCTGGTTTGATATGTCTGACCTGTGCTCTATTGTCCTTATGGTAAACAGAAACAAGGCTTAATGAAAAAAACCACAAGGAAAAAAATTTCTTGAAGAGACTTCAAAGTTCATACATCAAAGGAACACTGCAAAGCTGCAGCATGAAAATCTGATGGTTTGGGTTCCAGAGCTGCTAAACATTGTGGTTTCTGCCAGTTTGCTGATAGTCAAGAATGAGAAGCATTCTCCACCCACGCTCAAGGTCTCAACAGAGGCGCCCACTGCAGGTGCTTGGGCTGCATGAAGTCCCTTGCTGGGCTTCTCCAAACCACTCTTTTTTCATCCACACTCTCAAGCAACCCACATCAACCAGCGTGATCCTCAGCTCACTGGGTCACGATCTTTCTTAGTTAAGTGCAGTCTTATAAACAAAGTGTTGACACCCTCAGAACCTGGAAGAGTCTCATGGCTGACTGTGTTCTGGGGAATACTTTGGGTTCTGCAGAGCATTTCTGGTTAACAGGGAGGCCTGATATTAATCATGCCTTTATTTAGAGAACGTTCTGGGTCCCTCTTGGAGCCACAATTATATGCCACTGAACAGTCCTTAGAGAGAAGGTTTACCACTGCACCTATGTGGTAGCATCCTGGAGCAAGCAGAGTGGTGGTACCAAGGAGCTCCTGAGCATTGTGTTCCTTATCAGAAGAAACATTGTGAACTCCTGCTAAACGCTGTCCAGACTGCCTGATTTAGGCTGGTAACATGGGGGCTGTTGGACCACCGAGGTTAGCTGTGAAGCCTCATGCCCAGCTGACCTCAGAGAAATAAGATGCAGCTAACCTAAAGTAATCTGAGCTGAATGCCAGCAGTAATGTAAAGCTGTTATAGGGGAAGGATGCAGGCAGGGATGTGCTGCTCGAGAGACTGGCTCATTTCCAGTACAGGCATTCACCTGTTACAGCAACCAGCCCAGCGGTGCCAGCCTCTTGCTCAGAGCACACACCCCACACCTGGGGTGCCCGTCGCCCCAAACGTGGCACTCATCCGGTCAGCCTTCCTCAGCTTCGTGCATCCCTCACTTCTGGTCCCAGTGGGCTGGGGCTGCTTGAGCAGAGACACGGGGGAGACAGATCGGGGGGAAACAAGTGGCCCAGGCACGGGAGGCTGCCCCTCGGCCGGGTCGCCGGGGCTCTCTCCTCTGTTCCCACTGGCCCCTGCCAGCCGCTCTCCCTCCCGCCGGTGCCGCTCGAAGCGGAGAGCAGCTCTCCCTGCCCTGGGGGAGCGGGGCGGGGTGGCAGAAGCGAAAAGCGGCATCTGCACCCTTACATCCTCACCGCATCCCGCTTCCACATCCTCACCCCGCGTCCGCAAGCGCCGCCGGGACGCGCCTCCGCCGCGGACGGAACGGGGCAGCCCCGAAGGCGCGGAGCTGCGGCGGGGGACAGCGGCGGGGGACAGCGGCGGGGGGAGCCGCCCGGCAGCCCCGCACCGCACNATAAAACCGAGGGTAATTGCATTTAGGCAAATGAGGCTGCCTCGGCCCTCCCCGTCTGCAGGTATATAAAGTGGGGAGCGCCCCGCGGCCGGCCAATGCGCTCGGAGAGCAGCGCCCGCCCTCCCCGCTGCAGACGGTGCGTGCGCTGCGGGAGCCTGGCCGGCCGTGCCTGCGTGCGAGGGGTCCGCTTGTCCTGGGGCTGGGAGGGGTGTGCGTGTGGAGTTCTTTGTCCGGCTCTAGGCGTGTGCGTGCCTCTGCGGGGGGTGCCTATCTATACGCGCTTGTGTGTCCGCACTGGCTGTCCGTGGATGTGCCAGCATGTTTTTGTGCCTGTCCTTATGTGCTATTTGGATGTGCGAAGGGATGAGTGTGCACCTCTGGACACATGTGTCTCCATGTTTGTGTGTGTGTGGAGAGCTACCTCCCTGCGTGGGTATGAGCATCGAAGGTGTGCAGCTCTTTGTGTGAGTTCGTAAGTGGAGGCATCTGTACCTGGATGTGTGTATGAGGCAGATGTATATATTTGGGAAGGTGAGAATACCTAGATGTGCACAGACGTGTGAGGGTGTGTTTCTGTGTCCCCTGCATGTAGGTGTGTGCAGGGGTCTCGCTGGCCGTGTGTGTCCGTGCGCTGGGGTGCGCACCGAGCTGCGTGTGTGGGGTGCGCCTCTCTCCAGAGGGGTCTGTAGCAGCAGGGGCAGCGGTGCCGCTGTAACTCGGAGCGTGTGGGGCTACAGGTGCGAGGGAGCGTGCGCCCAGGTGCGCCCCGGGGGCTCTGTGTGTGTGTGAGGTGTGCAGGGCTGCTCGCCCCCGGCGCTCCGGGTGCCGCGGCTCCAACCTCTGCCCCCGCAGCACGTCGAGGCGGCGATGAGGCTCCCGCTGGCTCTCGCCGTGCTGCTCCTGGCCTCGGCGCAGGCGTTGGGCGAGGAGATGGGAACCGCCGACGACCTCAGCTACTGGTCCGACTGGTCCGACAGTGACCAGGCGAAGGTGAGCCCCGGTGGCCCCGCAGGGTGCGGGAGCGAGGGGTTCGGTGCCGGGGGCTGCCCCGGGCGGGACCGAGAGGGGGGACCCGCGCTGAGCGCCGCCCGCTGTCGCCCCGCAGGAGGAGCTGCCGCTGCCCCTGGAGCACTTCCTGCAGAGGATGGCCCGAAGACCCCGGCCCCAGCAGTTCTTCGGCCTCATGGGCAAGCGGGATGCCGGTGAGCGGGGCGGGGGGCTGCCTGCTGCTCACGTCTCTCCGTAAGCCTCTTCGCCCAGTGCCTGCCCCAACTTTACACGGTTATCGCTCGGGTTTAATGTGCTACACCTTCTTCATAAGCTGCAATGAGGGTTGTTTGGGTTTGGCTTCTTTTTGTTCGGTTTTTTATTTTAGGTTTTATATGAGATAAACTCACCGATTGGAAAAGAGAGGGCTTTGAAGTCTAAGCGTGCACCAGTTATAGCATGATAATTCATAAGGTCGCATAAATGCCACTGAATCATCCAAGTTTAGAAACCGATTGACTATAAAATTATTGCTTTTTTTACATGTTTACTGAACCAAGAATTTATCTAAGAAATGGGAGCTAAATTAATCTAAATGGTGTGGGTTTAGCTAAAACAAGTATTTGTAGTCTCTTCAAAGAGAAATGCGGTTGTAAACCATCGCCTTAATTTCCCTTAAGTGGAATATGCGTAGGTTAGTTTTTGTGTTTGATTCTTCAAAGCACTGCAGTAGCATCATATGCATATGCCAATCCTTTTTTAACAACTCTTTTTTTCTTTTTTCTTTTTTCTCTTTCCTTTCCTCTTCCAATCAGGATATGGCCAGATCTCTCACAAAAGTAAGTTAAAAAAATACAAATATTTTAAGTAAACATTAGAAGACATTCCAATAGAGAACAGTGTATTTGACAGGATCAGTTAGAAGGTGACTGGTTTCAGCTAGGGACTGGCAGCACTGCTGGTGGAGAAATGATCTGTTAAAGGATTGAAACTTCCCCCCTCCCAGTGCCACTGAGAGCCTGTATCTCATCTGAACTGCTGCAAGCTTTGAGATTTCAATCCATATTGATGTGCGCATGTTGCAGCTCTCTCTTATTTCCCAAGGGGGGGATTTTGTAAGCCTTTCTCACTGGCAAGGCAGGATTACTGCCAGACTCTGAGAGGAGCAATTAAGATGGCAAAACCTGGAAAATTAGAATAATGAATTCCCAAATCCCCAAGAATGATTTCATGGCAGGGCCCATGTCCTCACATGCGAGATGCTGTATCTGTGCTCTCAGCATTGTCTGGCTGGGAATCAGACCCCTGCTCACAGTAGGGACTGATTGATGATGTGCTGCCCTATGAAGAGCCATGTCCTACCCTATTGTTAAGTGTGCCTTGCTCTGCTTCTGTGTAGAACCAAGCAGGTGATGGTATCAGTGCCTGTGGTGTTACCTTGCTCTGCACAGTGGGGTTTTTTTCTGAAATTATCTGAAAATGTTTAAAGAGAAACTGGAAGATTTTTAATAAGTAAAGATTTTCTTATACTCCGTGAAACCTCCTCTGTTCACTGTCAACAACTGTCCCAGTGTTCTGTTAGCCACATGATGCTTTCACTAGGGTTATATATTTGAAGACCAAGTGAAGAGTCTGATACAAAGCTCATGCCAAATAATCTTCTGACTAAAGTAAAAGATTATAGTTTTCTGATACTGCTTCAGCTTGAATTAAATACATGTGAGGTCTGAGGATCTTGCATCATACGTGAATTAGCCAAGCAAAATCCTTTCCAAAGAGAAACTTTTAAGTTTGTTGCAAAAGTCCATTTAGATAAAGAATGGTTCATTTTTGTTTTCATTCCTCCTCTGAAACTATAGCTACTACTATAACCAGATATGTACTGTAGGCCAAAATTTGGAGTAATTTGTCCTCTACACCTCCAGTGTCGTTAGCAGTACTAATGGGACAGGAAGGTAATACCTGAACTCATAAATATTCCAAAAATAGAACTAGACAGTCTAGCTCAGATGTGTCCAGACATAGTCCAGTTAGCTTCCTCTGCACTAAAGACTCCACCTGACCTGAGAGGGAGGATTTTCTTCCATCCTACAGAAATAAAACAACAGGTAGAAGAGATGCATCACACAGATGCCAAGACACTGCCTTCTTGTGCATTTGCTCAGATCAATAGGAATTGTACTGGAAGAGAAGTAAAAATCCGTTACTGGCTAGTGTTTTCCATTATACTTTGAAAAAAAAACAAAACCCAGAGGCCCAAAACAAACAGTCTATCTAAGCTAATGAGAAGATGTCCACTAACCAGCCTATGCCTTGGTCTATCCTTTTTAGTCTGATCAGACAGACTGAGGTTTGCTCTCTGTTGTCTGAGAGTGATGTGAACAACTGGTCTGTGAGGTAAACAGTTTTGGAGCCTGTCTTCCTTCCTTGCAAGAACCTGTTATTTTGAATGCCTGAATAGTGAAAATGTATTAAAACACCCCTAACTATATTTTTTCAGGGCATAAAACAGACTCCTTTGTTGGACTTATGGGCAAAAGATCTTTAAATTCTGGTATGTATTTGATAAAATCTGATACTTGGTTATATTCAGCCTCTTCATTCCGTTGCCTCTTTGTCCTCCCAGCGGATGGAAGAAGCAGTTTATATGAAGGGTAGACCCTGACTTCTCTGAAAAAAAGAATCAGGATTTTCTTTGTCACCCAAGATATTTCAGGGTTTGCTTCATTCCAATGCTTGAGATAACCAGACCAGTCTGAGCTGCAGGTGGGCTCAGGCAGAATTCCTCAGGGCATATTTATTACTGCCCTGTCCTTGCGTGTTCTGTTGGTCCCCAAAGTGCTAATACAAGAAAAAACCCTAATTTTTACTGACATATCAAGAAAAATTCAGAGGCTGAAAATGCAAAGCTCATTTAAATTTGTGGTCTAAATCCAGATCTCATCAGGTAAAGGGATGTCTTTAACGTATCTGGAGATCATTATTCTTAATACTTGGAAGGTGAAAGAACAGCTTTGCTATGAACACTGCCTCATTTTGCAGATCGGGCTTTTAAACATTCATCGCTTCTTCCAGCTTTTCACTTCACATAAAGTGTTTTAAACTCTGAATGGACACTGTGAATTTGTGTTGGTTTTCCATAGCATCCATACAGGGCAGAATTCTCCTCTCCCCTCATGTGCAGAACCCCTGTCTGAAACTCCCCATAGCTCTACCTTCCCTGTGCTATAGGGCTGTACTGAGGAAATCCCTCACTGTGAACCATAAAGTATCAGTTGATTCACCAGGACAGGAATTGAAAAAATGAAAAACCTAACATGTATTTCATGTCTCTGAAATAGTTCTCACTGTATTGTTAAATGGATGATAAAAGTTAAATTACTAGCTGACACCTTTATATTATGTGGATACATGCTGTGATCTATATTCTGCAATTATGGTTGTCAGTAACTTTTATTTTCAATTAAACCCCCTTCAAGACTAGTAATATTGCTCTCTGCATTATTTTGCAAATTGCTATGTATCATGAATAATTTTGTACAATTTTATCTGTGGCAGCAATAGCTATTAAATGCATAATACCTGTAAATATATCTGCTATCACAAAAGTAAATAGCCTGTAAGTAATAAATTGGGTTTGGTTTCCACTGGGATTACATTTACATTAATATGAGAATGTAAAATACAGAAAATGTTTTAAAAAATGCAAAGATTTTATTGCCCTAATTTCAAAATTGCTGGTATAGTCAGGATATTATGTGGTATTTCTAACAAAAGGGAATAATGATGTTTTACTCTGTTGGGCTATGTAATACCTGTCTGACAGGTAAAACTAGAAGTCACAGCTTTTCTGCCTGGTTCCTTGAGATGGAAATAGTAAGAATTTGCTTCTTCTCTAGTGGAGGAGAAGATAGGTCCTAAGGACTGTGTAATCAAAGCAAGATCAGGAATAGTAAAGGTTAGGACTACCCTCACTTCTCCCTGTTGGAAGCTATTTAACTGGGCAGGACCTTTATGCCATGTTGTGGTTTTCTTCTGTAAAAAGCCCCTGAGCACCCTGGCAATGTGCAGGAGTTCACACTGTCCCTCTGGGTGTGAGTCTGGTGCTGATTTAAAGCCTCATGTGCCAAGGCAGGGGTAGGGTGATGCTGATGTGTCTGTCCCTGGTTTGGGGACAGCCTTGCCCAAGAAGGGCTCTCTGGGTTTTGCTCTCATTTTAAAAGAACAAGAAGGAGAGATCTGCCCCTACTAAACATAAAATATGTTGGTAAAGACTATTTTATCCTGCAGCTAGTCCACATAGTTGTCTGAGTACATCTGAGGAGCTTGGCTCCTGCCGCAGCATTCAGTAAAATTATCCCTGTGTGCAGGGCTTGTGGAGAGGGAGGATTCCAACCTGGCGAAGAGCTGACTGCAGGAGTGAAGGTGGTTATGTCTGTACCACAAATAGACCTGAATGCTCAGATCCCAGCAGTAAGATGAATTATTGGGAAGGAAAGGGGCTCTGAGTCAATGCTGCTTCAAGCAGCTCAGCAGATGAGAGGTAGAAAACACTGCTCAGGCCTTCAGCCTCCTGGAGCACAGCGCAGTCTGAGAGGTAAAACCAAATCAAAGCAGCTCAGGGTTGGGCCAGGAGCCCTCATCTCTGTTCCAAAGACACCACTGGGGTCTGGTGGTGCCCCAGCTGGCTGTAGCCTCTGACACTTCTCGTGCTTGCCGGGGTTTAGCAAGGCTGTACCTTGTGCTTCAATCTGCTTCATTTTTTGCAGGGTCCTCTGAAGGGAGCATAGCACAGAACTATGAACGGAGGCGTAAATGAGAATTCCCGTGCATTATTTATTAAACTTCATTTGTTCTAATGGCCAATGCAGTGTAATATAAACTAACCACTGTATGAATTAATTATTTATTTAATAACTAAGGGGGGTTGGTTATTTTGAGTTGTACATTCAATAAAACTATTATTTTTCATATTGTGGCAGTGATACGTGTTGTGTAGGTGTGTTGTGGTTCTGAAAGGACCAGCAACCCTGGTGATGTCTCACAACAAAGCACATTGTTTGATATGACCTGTGAAGTTATGTTTACTAAACAAGCGAGTATTCTTTTGTTCACTGAAAGCGAGTCTATCCACTTCACAGCTAGTGCAGAACAGAACTGATGTTCAGTCTAGTGCCTCAATTTGTTTTCATGGTTTATAATGTACTGTAATTTCTGTATCAAAAATATATTTGTATCATTGCAGCATGTTTTATGTTCTGTGATTATGTATCTATATATTTTAAAAAGGGGGATGAGTAATGCTTGAATGGGAATCCAAGGTCTTAATTTCATAGTCTGGAATTTTATGATAGTAACATTTTAAATAAAAACTACTCTGGGGCTTTTGCAACATATTTCCTTTGGTGATAGTGATGGAGTTATTTCCCACTTTGGTCTGGAATGAGATTTGGATCCAAGCAACAGTGACCTGAGACTGGACAGAAATATCAAATCAATGATTTCTTTCTTCAGGGAGGCTGTGAGCCTCCTCATGTGTGTTTGGTGAATGTTTGAGGGATTTTTTACTGGAGATAGGAGTTCCTGGGGCTGTTCCAGGTCACACAAGGTGCTGCCCATTCTAAACCTGACGGCAATCAGGAAGCATGTTGAGTTAATGGAAAGGATGTGATGTATTCCCCAGCTCCAAGGCGAATAATTGGCTGTGGAATTAATCCAATATTGTAGGTTGATTATTTGAAAGCCAAGCTCTTAATAAATTTACTCCCTCAGATTCACAATAAAAGTACCTGTTGGCATGAATCCATGCAATATAAAAGAAAAAAATGAGACTGTAATTATCTTTTTAATTAAAATACCTGGTGACTCTGTATCCAGGATAGTCCTGAAGTGCTACATCCATCTCACCAGATACCAAGGCAGCTGGAGTTCTATTCTCTTTCCCCCTGCTACAAGCTGTACTTCTCTGATGCTATGATGCAAGCTTTCATTGCAGATGAATCACCAGTGAAAACACTCAGTGTATAGAAACTAAATTTAAAAATGAGCAAGACAAAGGTATTCACTGGTTGTTGTTTTCCATTTTGGAAGTGAACTTGTAAACCTCCATTTTCAAGGTTACCTGAGGCAACATCACAGCTGCCACATTAGGAGCAGGTGTGTGCAAGCCCTCACTCCTTCTAGGTTAGAAGCAGCACCTAAGCCTTCCCATGCTTAAAACAGATCTCACTTTCAGCTCAGTAGGAGCCAGATCTAGCAAGGTGGGGCAAACTGAGGTTGACTTGTGACAGGGACCACACTCGTGTGAGACACAGTGACTGTACTGGCACTGTGGCAGCTCTTTGTCTTGCCAGAGCTTATTTTCAGACCAATAAACTTCTGTATGAGCTCCCACTGAGCTCAATGAGGAGGGGAAGCTGACTGCTGGGCTAGCAGCACAGCAAAAGGACTGTGGGAAATCATTTTGAATAATGCTCAGTGAAGGGTAAAAATAAATAAAAAGCTTTACATTGCTGTTACCCTTGCCTGGTGTTTACAGACCTCACAGTCCAAGTGTGCTGAACTGTGAGAAACAGAGAGGAACGTAAAAGCCCCACCATTCACTCCCTCCAGCCTGCACATCTCAAAAACCTCCCTGCAGAAGAAACCACTGCAAAGCCTACAAACAGTGGGCTTGACGGGCTTGAAAGACAACACAGGTACTAAGTAACAACATTCACTAAACAGATAGGACTGAATTTTCAGGAAAAAAAAAAAAAAGAAGGGTTTGGGTTGGAAGGCACATTTAAAGATCATTTAGTCCAACTCCCTGCCATGGACAGGGACACCTTTCACTAGACCTGGTTGCACAGAGCTCCAACCATATTGACACCGAACACTTCCAGGGATAGGGCATCCACAACCTTTCTGGGCAACCTGTTGCAGAGTCTCACCACCCTCATTGTAAAGAATTCCTTCCTTAAAACCAAACTAAGTCTACCTTCTTTCAATTCAAATATAATTTTAATTCCTGATGGAAAAATGTCAAATTTGTGCTGGTTTGAGTTTTGAGTAATAAGTTTCAAATTGGCATTGATTTATATGTTTGTATATACTTATATTCCAAGCTAGAAATAAAGCAAACACATCAAACAGCATAGTCTGAAATGTTCCAACTGACTCTACCAACAATACAAAAAAAAAAAAGCCCTCATCACATTTCAGCTCTGGCAGGAAAAAAGAGCCTTCCTCGCATTTCAGCACTGGCAAGGACAGCTCAGCTAGACCGTGCTACATCGGATCTGTGGGGCTGTGCCTGCCCAGCAGGTCCCAGGCAGATGTGGAGGTGCATGAATCCCACACATCTGCAGGCATCCAGCCCAACTGCCTGTCCCTATCACACACTCACTCTCAACACCTCTCCACACCAACATTTGCCCTCATAGGCATCCTGAGATCCTGGACACTCAAATTCTTACATCTTTTATCTGCTTTTAGTCTCAGGCAGTATAGCCTGTAGACTGAGTATTTAAAATAGAGTTTAAAATAATTTCTGTGGTCTTTAATTGCCCTTTTAGGGAGTTTTTAAACACTTCTACGTGTTGGACAGCATTGCTTGCAGTTGTGGACCTCTCATGCCTTGGATTGCTGGGCAGTGCCTGCTCTCTAGCTCTACTGCAGGCTTTGGAGAGGATTTCACTAAATCCCTCACTGTCTTCACAGCAGCCAGCCATAACTGTGACACAGACTGAGCTCTTTTCGGTGGCAACAGTTTGACATCCATCAGGCTGCACAAGCTAATCAATAACACTGCAGCAAAGGCAGCTATCAGCAAAACGCAAGCAAGCTTTAAATAAAACAATAAAAATCTTTCTAGGAAATCAGCATAGAGAGTAAACCCAGATCAATGCTGATAATTGTCCCCACTGGGGAGCCTACAGGCAGTTTGACATCACAGCCCACCTCCAATATGCTCGGCACCCTTTTTGCTTCTTTTTTTCCCCCAGAAATACATCAATCATCTGCACTGTGACATGTGGCTGCTCTTCTGGTAGGCACTGTCTCCCTTACACAGACACCCCCTCCACCCAGACAGAGATGCTGAAGTCAAGCTCTCAGAAGCTTGTCTTGCCCAAGAGTGACCCAGAGGACCAGCAGCTCTATCCATCATCTCCATCTCTCTGCCTTTGCACTGAGACTGGTTGTCCATGGTGCAGATGCAGCCAAAATTAACCAGGCAAGCCAAAGCCAGAGCCTCTCCACACAAACCTTGTCCATGAACTGGGGAGCTGGGAGGGTCTGGCCCCCCACACCTCACTTCACCTGGGGAGCTCAGGCTCTGCAGCACTTGCCTAACTCTGCAGCCACAAGGAAGTCCTTGCTGTATTCATGTCAGGAGACTGGTATTTTTCAGCATGGTCCGAACCAAAAGAAAAGGAAGGATCTGGAAATGCCTATGGGCATGAGGACCTTGCAGGAGCCCAGCTCCTAGCCGTCATGAGCTAGAATAGAATAACATGAAGAGGTTTTTTACAATTTTTTTTAAATAAATTTTTATAAATTATTAAAGTGATTCTTTAAAATGCTGTTTATTCAGAGTACATCAATAACAGCTCCTTCAAAGCTACCAACAGCCATTATTTAAATACAAACTTTATCTCTTAAAGGTTGGCTAATTATTTTAGCATTAAGAGATACAAACTTGAGTAATGACTAAAATCTCTTTTAATGAGCCCAAGGAATTCCCTTAGCCATAATATTACACACTGCATTGACAAATGTCTCACAGAGTGACAGGACAGGAGCACACAGTGGCTCCTTCCCTGCAGCTGTACTGTGCTGGGATGCAGCCATCTGCAGTTCTGGATACAGACCCATGTCCTTGTGTTATCTTCAAAAGAGCTTACTCCCCTTTACAGAAAATACTTGTAACTGGAGGAGTAGTGGGTTTTTTTAATTTTTGTTTCTGCTGTTAGCAACTGAACAAACATCCTTGAACCCATCTATTGCAGGGAAGAAAAAAAACCCTCTATGCATTATTCTTTTAATATTTTTGATAGACACTGAAACATTTGTCAGCTGGAGGGGCTATGTGAAATTCATTATGATATTCACTAAAAATTATCACTTCTCTAACCCTGATAGATATCTGTCAGAATAAAACAGCTCAGAAACTCCCTCTTAAGGAGAAGTACACAGAGCGTGTGCAAAACAGAGCATTTGCAAAACACATCACCTCTTGTTTTCTACATCCATCTCCAAATTAAACAATGTTACCACTTACTGCATATGGAAGAAATGAAATGTGAGCACACTGTTAGACAACAAAACACTTCATCTGTCGTGGTGCTTCACGCTCTCCCAGAAGCCTGAAGGGCAGAAGCCCAGCAAGGTGAGTTGCCTTGGCCAGGAGTAACAGCAGTGACTGAGCTAGAAATGTAATGAACACCATGTACCTAACCAGCCACTTCTCAAGGTGCACCTAAGTGCAAAGAAACTGCATGAATTATAAAGAATAGTATTAAATGTTGAGAAAATATTTGGAGGAAAAAAGTGCCTTTTCTGGTTTTTATTTCTTTCCTATCTAAACCATTTCTTACACTGTTATTTCAGCAGCATAGCTGTAAGAGTTAAAGGATACACCTGCACCAATGTATCACAGAAGAATTTAGGTTGGAAAAGACCCTTAAGATCATCGACTCCAACCATATGCTAACAATGGAGACACTATCTGAAGGCAAGAGAGGGTGGAACTGTGTGAAGCAGGTAAAGAGCAGCATAAATTCACGTCTTATATTCTCAATCAGAGCTGGAGTGCCTCAGCCCCAATACATGTTAATATACCTTCAACATTTGATTTTCATGAACTAGTCAGCATTGGAAACATCTAGCTGAGTAACAAAACACCTTTAAGCACATATATTCAACTTTGGCACATAGAAATGCTTTAATTTTCACTATTATAATACTCAGACAATAGCCATATTGTGTTTCTGTGTACCAAAGCATTAACATTCAAGCAATGCCCCCTTGAAGCAAACCTTGCTTGGAGAAGATACACAATAATTACTGAAGGAATATATACACACAGTGTAGTTACTGTAAGACTACATTAAAAAAAAAAAACAACCTGTAATTCAGTGAATTTTAAAACGGTGAAGTTTTATAATACCCCGAAGACATCATAGCTGTTTTGTGAGTTTTGAGTATTTACAGCTTGGATTCCCACAGTGCCAACTCAGGCCGGGCAAATCCTGCACCACAAACCTCACCAAACTGTACGTAGGCACAACACAGCACTTCAGAGTAGTTTCTTGAAATACAGCATAAGGAATTCTGATGTCTGCAGATAGCAACCTGTTTATCCACAGCACATCTTCCCCACACTTCCTTATCAGCCCAATTCCAGCTCGAGGAAACAATCAAACCTTCCTGTCCTGCCCTCCCAGGCTGCCAAAGGAGTTCCAATTAGTGTCAATTGGGATAATAGCTCTATTTGCATTTTTAAGCTATTATTAGCAAGTTGTCAGTCAGCCAGTAATTTGTATCACTTTGGTATAATGAGTATTTAAATATTTAAAAAGAGAACGTTCCTTTCTACCACCCCCTTCCTTTTTGTGCTAAAATAATAATGGTTTTAATCAAAAGTAATTTGTATTAACATACATTTTGCCCCAGGTGTTAAAGGCAGTCTTCAAGAGCAGTGGTGAGAGATGTTAAGTAATACAGTTTATTAATATAGACAACTACTTCTATCCTAGGTAGTTGTAAAAATGGGGGCTGTTTTGCAACCAGAACAATCTGACTCTCCTCTTGGCCTCTGCAAGATAAATATGGTTTAAGAATTGAGGTCAGTTAAAATAATTTTATGTATCCATTATTAAAATTTTCTAAAGGACTACTTCACGCTTGATTACTCTATCTTCTTCTCAATGAAAATCCATCAATTAAGCACCCTGTACCACCTAAAATTTTTTTAAAAGGCAGAAGACCTCTCTCAGAGCATGTCTGGAGCAGACAAAAGGCTATGCATGTCTCTACATTGCCATTACACCACCAATGGTCCCTGGGGGATATTTTTTCCTGACAGGGCTCAAGTCTAGATGCTCAGGTATACACAATTCATTATCACAGAATTCACAAAAAACAATGGATTGATCATTTATGTAAAGAGAAAATATTTCCAAATTTATATGATTGCTTCATTTTATAATGCGTATGTATTTTTAAAATAATACTTTTGAGAAAAGAACTCCTTAAGCCTTTCTGATGTGCACCTGTAAAACTTGCTAGTAGCCTTGAGAGGTGTATTCATGAAGTTCAACAAAGCCAAGGGCAAGGCCTCACTCCTGGGTCAGAGCAATCCCAAGCACAAACACAGGCTGGCTGGAGAATGGATTGAGAGCAGCTCCAAGGGGAAGGACTTGGATTCTGCCCCTCTTCTCCAGTCTGGCAAGACCCTGCCTGGAGGGCTGCATCCAGCTCTGGAGCCCGCACCGTAAAAAGAACCTGTAGCAGCTGGAGCAAGTCTACAGGATGCCATGAAGATGATCAGAGGGCTGAAGCACCTCTCCTATGATAGACAGATGGAACTGGGGCTGTTCAACCTGGAAAAGAGAAGGCTCCAGGGAGACCTTATAGCACCTTCCAGTACCCAAAGGGAGCCTACAAGAGAGCTGGAGAGGGATGTTTTACGAGGATATTTAGTGATAGAACAAGGGGTAATGGCTTTAAATGGAAAGAGTAGATTTAGATTAGATATGAGGAAGAAATTCTTTACTGCGAGGATGGTGAGACACTGGAACAGGTTGCCCAGAGAGGTTGCATATGCTCCATTCCTCAAAGTGTTCAAGGCCAGGTTGGATGGGACTTTGAGCAACCTGGTCTACTGAAAACTATCCCCGACCATGACAAGGAGGCTGGAAATAGATGATCTTTAAGGTCCCTTCCAACCCAAATTTTTTTATGATTCTATAATGTTCTCTTTGTCTAACTATCTGAAATCCTGTGGTCCATGTTAATCACAAAGAAAAAAGGAAAAAAGAAAAATCCTAACCAACTTCAGAGGCAAAAGTAAAATTGCTTATTCCCTACCCTGGTATTGTCTTCCATCTTACCAGATCTGACTTTTTATATCTGTTCCAACTCACAAGACTGATTTTTAATATAACCAGTTTTGAATTACCTCTAAATTGAATATTGAATGCCTTCAATACTAATGCAATTCAACTTGTAGCTGCCTTCCTACCTGCAGCATCAGCATGAGAAGCTCTGCACAACACTGCGTAAGCAAGATCAATTTGAAAACATTTTATTTCATGCTTGGCTTTATCCTTATTCTAATCAATTACTTATTAAATTCCACGAGGCTCGCGCACAAATCCCAGTGACAAGCCTTTGTGAGGAAAGAGCCTAAAAGCAGAAAGAAAGCAGGAAGGAGAGCAGGATGGAGAGCATCTTCCCAGGGATGAGGAGCTCATTTGTACAGATGCGCGAACAGCGGCTGCCATCTGCCGGCTAGAAAAAGAAACTTAAAAAAAAAAAATTCGCAATCGTCCCGGAAGCAACTTCTTGATCCGAAATCAAATTCTGATAGACTCATTTTGTCTTGCTGGGGGAAACGTGGCTGCCTGTTGGCTTCCCGGGACACAGCACAAGGCGCAGAGTCAGCCCCGACTCGCTTGAATGGGAGAAACACGAAGTCAGGTGGATCCCACGGTAGTCAACAGCTTTTGCTGTAGCTCATAGGAGGATTGAAGGATACAAACTTCTAGGCAACACAAAGATGGCAAGTGGCACTACAGAGAGGGGTGCGTGAAATACCACAAATGGGTCTTGGTAAGCAGCTGTTAATGTACCACCTCCTCTAGCTACTACTCCTACCAACTTGCAGGATAGCACAGCAGCAAAGACCACCTCTCTGCTTCATTCTTCTTTGTCCCTTTTCTGGGAACAAGCTTTGCAAATAAAAAATAAAATTACTCTTTTAAATTAAATTGAAATTATTAAATTTAAATAAAATTAGAATTCTGTGCAGTACCTACATCCAGAGACAGGCTCACAAAAAACTTTCTTAGGCTTTCCTAACTGCAGCCTCTCTATCAAGCACGATGTCTATTTAGATACATAAATAAAAACCAATAGGCCCCAAAGTTCCCGGATGAAGAACCATGACAGCCATTGTGCAGGTGATGTGTGTGTTCTGGCTGTGCCATGGGATGGCACTGAAGAACACACAGGATGTCTTGCTGCAGAAATAAGCAACCTGTCCCACACTTCAGCTGCTCTCTCCTTTGGAGAGACTGTTCAACAGTCAGCTCAAACACAGGCCTACCCCTTCCACAGCTTCTATTAATGGGAACCAGAAATTAGGTTTGTATAAAAACAAAATAAGTCCACCCCTCCAAAGACTTTAATTAAAATAGGCTGCTTTTACACTTTGCTCTGATTTTAAACACAATTTCAAAAATCTTACATTATTTCAAACCATCCCATATAAGAAAACTGACCAATGGACTGAGGGTCCCCAAAGTCCTGTCAAGTGTTCCCTGGCTTTTACAGGCTGGTTTGTACTGCGCAGCTTCTCTAGAGAGCTACTGTCAGGGACACTGGGATGTGGCAGTCAGCGAGGCTCCACACACACAACCAACAGGAGGCTAAAACAGCACATAGGCTTTGTTAAAAAGATGAAGCATGGGTGTCACAGGGCAACCTCAAGCACCTGGTAGGTGTCATACCCTGCAGTGCTCTCTACGGAACTGTTAATTTCTCCTTCCTCAAAAGGAGGAAAGATTGCTGTGGAAACAAAATTTAGTAATTTAATTAAATCAAATTAAAACAAACAAAAAACCCCCCAAAACTCTACACTCTTTTAGCCACTTTGCAAGGACCCTATAGCTTCTCTCTCAGCCATCATCAGTCCTGCAACCCAAGCAACTACTCATCTCTGCCTTCCCCATTTGGACCACCAACTTAAATTCCACATCCCCACCTGACACATTACTCAAACCAACCTACTCAAGCTGTCAGAATAGTCCATCTTAATTTTATCCAAAAGAAACAGAGTGGAGAAAGAGGCTACCACAGCAGGAAGAAAGCTAGGGTAAAACTGGACAAGACAGCATTGCTTCCTGGATCTGCATACCATTCCCTCCTGTGACAAACTACACACATGTCTGCAGCAAGCAGATGATCCAGAGTAGCTGGATGTTTTTGTCTTAAATTTTCCAGTTTGTCTTCTTTTTGCCTCTATTTTCATTAAAAGGAAGAAAAAAAGGAGAAAACCAAACAACAGAAACCAAAAGGGCTGTAGAATTCCATATATGGAGAAGGAATGAACAGGTTCTACACTCCTGAGACCTTTAACAAGAATAATGCAGCAAGCACTGTATTCTTCCTCTGCACATTAGTAAAAAGCTAAAATAACTGAAACATCAATCTAGACTATTGCCTTGAAATATAAATCCCCAATGTATTAGGATTTCTTTTTAAAAATTGCTGGATTTCCTTGAATACTGCAATGCTGCAGCAGAAACCGCATTTGATCCCAAACTGTGTTTAGCCTATTTTCACTTCAGGCAAATGCTTGAAAGTCTTGGAAGTTCACAGTGATTAGTAAATCTTATCTTTACACATGAATACCTAACAACATACTCTACACTCTCACAACTCAAAATATCCTTTACTGCTTTAAAGAAATCCAAAAAGACAAGCACATGGCCCTTAAGTAAACAAGGCTGCAGGAACATATTATGGACAGCTCACAAATGCCATGGTGCTACTAAAAGGTTTCAGTAAAGTTTCTGGGATAGACTCAAATGCAGGATTAGGGTGGAGCAACAAAGAGACAACCAGTCATTTTGTGAAGATTTTAAATCAGAACAGCTTATATTTTATAAATAAAAAATGGCTTTGGTTTCCTAGTCAAGAGGGATAATAAAGCAGACTTGTCATCATAAAGAGCACGATGCTAATCAAGTCAATCTGCAGCACACACACATATTTCTTGACCACCCTTAAGTTTAAGTTACCTTTAAAAAAGTAGCCGTAGCCCCCACAAGTAAGTAGTTTAAAAAAAGTTATCTTGGGTAAAAATCCAGGTGTTTTTTCAGTAGAGTATTAGAAGTTCTTGTGATTTCTGAAGCTGCTTTTTCTCCATTTTTCCAGCCAAGGCATCTGATTGCATTGTTGTCAGTGATGCTTTGTCCAACTACAATCTATGATTAACAGGTTTGGTTCACCCACACAGTTGGCCATATGCAGCTCAGCAGCAACAGTCTACTTTTTCATCATACAGGTGATAAAACTCTCAGAGTAAATGAAAAATTTCTTAAAATACTTACTCATGCAATTTCCATCAGACTGATACACATCACCCAGTTAACACTCTATTTTTTCAAGAATAATAAATACATTTAAAAATGGAAGTCCTTGAGATAGAAACAAACACATAACTTGGCTTCTCTTATCCATTCTGCTCTGTGATAACAGTCACATCTTTAGACTGATGGTGTATATACAGAACAGCCAACTGGTGGCTTCACAGTAACAAATAAGACTGCCATTCATTTAATTAACACCCAGCACCACCCCTATTATAAACTCTAGTAAGCTTCTCTGCATAGCTATGAATATATAAATACTTTTTGAAAACCAGACCGAGGTTTTCAAGAGTGTGTAGAAGTACATTCAGAATAAAATAATATAGAGACTATCCAAGTCCCACAGCCAGTAACACAAAACACTAGATAGCTAGGGTCCAATTTCCCTTTGCTAGAGGGTCAGCAGCAGTTTGCATCTCTCAGCCTGATTCAAGTCCTCAAAAAAGAGCTCAAATTAAAATATATTAAATGACTTCAAGGAAAACGAATACAATCAAGGTTACATAAGGAATAGAGCTGTCAAATAAAGTAGTCCCTTGTCCATAAAGTATTTTCCCATGAATTACAAAGTTTTGGTACAACAGTGTAAGTTTTTAATAGTACACTAACAACAGAAAGCTCTCATTTCCAATAGCATTGTCAAAGTACATCTTAAGATGATTTAAGCTTTAGGTTTGCATAATTTGTTTGGTTTTCTTAAAGCAGAGTGCACACAAAACACTTGCAGCACTTTTATTTGGGGGATTATTCGAACAGTCTATTCTTGGGTAGCTGACTTGTAATGTTTCAGTGTGCGTGCAGAAGGATCAGTAGCTTTAACCCATCTTGGCATCCAGTAGTGGGGCAGCCAGCTGCTCCGCCCTGAGTAGTGTTTTTCAAAGATCTGGCGGTAGTAATAACTTTCTTTTGTTTTAGGAGGATTGAAAGGATATTTCTCTGCTGCCTTCTCCAGCAAAAGGTCATCAACCTACAGACATAAGCAAAACTCAAGTTAACCTGTAAACATCTTAAACTTTTGAAGACATACAAGGATCCACTAACCACTAAGCACTCACAGGTTTGAAAAAAAAAAAAGTCTATTTTAGAGGCACAGGTTTGACAGGTCAAACCTTTGTCACAGGCTCTCTTGATCTTTACGAATATGTAAATGTATTTCCAGTGCTGTTGGTATTTCTCTGCATGACACGTGAAGCCCATTTCTCTGGGTCACAACCACCTTTGTTAGTAAGGTCACAGACACCTCTTTCCTACCCTTCCTATGGTGTGAAACAAGTGGAAAAACTTTAAGCAGTCATTTTGCCATGTAAGTGACTTCCTAGGTTGTTTTTGTGGCTTGGAGAACTGATGACTCTATTTGTATAACCATGCTCTTAGCAACAAAAGACCAGGGGTGCAGAAGCAACCTGCAGTTACTAAGTTGCCTAAGAAGGGGAGGATGAAGAGTTGCAACAGTTCACCTGCCTCGAAGTGAATTGCCTCAACAGGCAATTTCAACGAGCAGCTTCTGCTGTCAACATGCTAATTTTTCATGTCTGTGAAATAAATTTGCTCCTCCTACAGCAACACAGGCTCAGAACAGGCAGCGCAACACTGTTGGCTGACCCAACTACCTTCTTGCTTGAGAAAACAGAGAAAGAAAATGGGGAACAAAAAGGTGGTAGGACAAACAAGCATAGGCTTAACTAAACGTATTTCTGTGTAACAGAGCTCTGGTGTAAAGAGGTCGTTATTCCTTCCTCTCCATGATTAAACTACCTCTGCACTCTGGAGAGGATTATCCTTTGTACAGAGTCAAAATGCTCTAAGTCTTCACTGGTTAAATGCAAGCAGAGGCTTTAATAAGCAAAAAGGCTTAGCTAGGGATAGCTTTGAAAAACGAATGACGCAAACAAGAAAGTACATTATAAAGTCATTATGTTACTCAGCTGCAGAGTAAGTTCAAGCAAGTGCCTTCAGATGAAGCAGCTGCTTTGCCTGTAACCCAGAAATTGTGTTTGTCGATACACAATCTAATTTGCAATCCAGACACTGAAATTATGTTCATTTCCTTCACAGTCATTTCTGGCAGGGTCTAGCTTTTCTTTGTAACTAGGATCACAAATGCCCTTAACAAACTTGGATATCTAGAAGAACATTGATTAAGGTTCATCTTACTCCTCCACCATGAAGTTCAAGGTAACTGTTATACCCAGATTTATTCCCTCAACTAAGCATGTGAGCTGCCTCCCATTGGCAACCATATCTAATGCACCTAAGTGAGAAGGGGAAAAAAGTGGTATTGTACCTGTTGATCAATATAGTCCTGAAGAATGGAAAACCAGGATTTCTTGACTGATGCTATACCATCACTGAAAGCTTCTTTGGGTCTCCAGAGAATTTCTTTGGGAACTAAATTGGAATCTTCAAAGGACAATCTTAAAAGGTATTTTTCAATTCCATTCTGCTTGCAGAGCAAAAAACAGTATCATGAGTCTCATGAACTGTAGTGCAAAGATCTGAATTTAAACACTTTTGAAATGGTTTCCTTTCAGAAGTTTTGGTCAGAAAAGGGTTCCCAGTAGCCCAACAATTCAGTAAAATATTTAAGAGAATGCTTGACTTTGGGCCGAGGACTTAACCATCAAATTCAGCAATCTGGTCATGCTTAGAACAGGTATCAGTGAATTTGTGAGCTTACACTTGGATCCAACCCTAGTTTTACATACCTTTGGGATTCGCAGTTCTGCTGGCAGAGATAAATAATAAGAAGTAAACCGATGATCCAAAAATGGGACTCTCAGTTCAAGGCTAAGCAGAGGGAATAAACAGAAAAGACACTGAGTTAATCCAACAAGTCATCTACTTAAAAATTCCACAGCAGCTAAGCTTTCCCTGTCTTTCACATAAACACCAGGTTTTCTGCTTTTACTTAGAAGAAACTTCACTTGCATATTTATGACTACCTGAATTTAATTCACCGATTTGTAAAGTATATGGTCTGCACTGATCAAAGACTGGGATATTTTATAATGCCATATGCTGGGCAGCTTCTCGTGCCCCGAATTTACACACTACAGTCCTATAGCATTTGCAACGACCTTTGCAAGATGTATGCAAAAGCACATTTAAAAAAAATCCTCCTCCTCTCAGAGAACTACCAAGTCACTCACTAGGATTTGTATCAGCATTTGTAAACATATCATAGAACCAAGCAAGGACTTCTGCTGTCATTTCTGAAATCTGCAGTTATTTGTGTTTTCAAGAAACAACAAAAAGGAGCCCACTTGGACAGCATTAAACTACTGATGACTTATCCTACAGCATTTACCCAAGTTCTCTCCTACACCAATGGTAGATACATACATACAAAGCTTTTGTATCCCACACCTTCTAAGGACACAGAAGGCAACAAATAAAATTACAGTAACTGCATCTTCACTGGAAAGGACTACTCTCAGTGTGTTTCCTCAAGAGATATTATGCTGTCCAGCTTCACAAGTGAAAGGAGATGTTATACTGCATTCTAGTAATTCCATTGCCTCTTTAGTTTCTGCTCTGATAAAAAGCTTCAGCTGCTTCAGGTAATACCCACCTTACTGAAAAAAACCCCAAACGAACCCAAACAAAAAAGGCATCATCATTCAGTTTCTCCATATATCGACAAGATTTGCACTGCAAGTCTTTCCTCACAGTTATTCTTGTTCCTAACTGATAATGGTAGTTTCATCCTTTCCTTTCTACTTTTAATTCCTCTCCCTTTTCTCCATAATCTGAACCCCTTAAATTCTGTTTTAATTTGTTAATAAGAAGTTTCTTTCTTCCTAGCAGTGCTGTGCAGCGGAGACCAAAGAAAAGCAAAAAGCAGCCAGCATATGGTAATTGACAGCCTTGAAAATGTGGCAAAAATTTTCAGTACAAAACAAATTATGTGGCAACTGGCAGGTCTCTTGCACTTTGCTCATCTTTTTTATAGGAAAGAGAAACATAAGAAAGTTGTAAAAAGCTGGGCAAGTCATTTTGTGGCAGGATCAATATACAACACAAGCTTCCCAATAGCTAAGTTGTTTGCTTTGCCAAAGGTACCATCTTATTTATAGACAGTTTTCCAATATTATTCTCGCTTTAAGTGAAGTATTTCTTTTAGCAAAATGCTTCTTTTTAGTAAAACAATACTATTTTCTACAGCGCTCAATTTGGAGCTTCTTTAACACACCGGTTACACAGATTGTATCCTAGTAACTCTTCATTACAGTCAGCTACCTGACTCAATGCACATACTTTTCTCTTTTCAGCATGTTGTTTCATTTCTGATGATCATCAGATTCAAAATTCCTCTTTGTCTAAACCCCCAAAGACCTCAAAGTAAAATACAACTTTGCCTTAGCTCCATAACTCTTGAATATTTGTATTTCTAATTCACTGCTTCTGTAAAGACCAGTACAGTCCCAGACAAAAAAATATTTCAGCTGGCAACACAGTGGGCCCTACAGTCACAGATCAGATGAAATTTTGCAGCGTGCTTTGTTGTTGCTCAAATTCCTTCAGGCTACAACTTCATGTTGGCATACAAATCCTCAGCAGTCTTTTCCTGCTTAATCTTCTCATGATTTTAAATTATGAGTGCTTAGCATGCAAGGGAATACACTTTACCCGTGCGCTGCAGTAGTTCTGTCTGCACGAAGCACATCAAACAGGTAGAGCTCCTTCAGAAGCCTCTCACTTTCTTCTGCAGCTTCCTCGGGAGATGGTGCCTGAAACCAAACACAGCATGGAGCACACAGGTGGAGCACAGCTGCACTGAGGGAGCCACTGCTTGCTTTCCTGCATTGGAATTGCAGTGATCACCAAGTGATCTCAGAACTAACAAAAACTACATAAAGAAATAACAGTCTCAGGAATTGTTGAAGATTATGAAAGCTATTTTTAGGTGATTGAATCCCTTGGATTTTATGCCACCTCAGAAGAGAATCTCAACAAATACACAGTTTTGACAATTCTCCAACATCACACCTTGAAATCTTAGAGATGCTCTGTTGAAAGGCATAACAAGCAGCTCAAAGGCATTCTGTACAGTGAATACATTTACCTTATGGAAATATATATATCCTTGTGTCAGCTCATCTGATCCTTCTCCTGAAAAAATGACCACGCTGTCTGTTTTCTTCCGAATATATTTGGATACAAGATACATACCTTAAAAAAAAAGTATAAAGTTATTATAGTACATCGGTACACATGGTGCTATATACAGATAGTAATTTTAAATCTAGCATTTTAGAAATTTGTCTCCTACACTACTCTCTTCCGTAGCAAATAACTGATATAACATCTCATTTGTTACTCAAAGCCACCAACAGCCAAACTAAGTTGGTGCTGCAAATACATCTAAACTGTGTATTTACACTTGGCCCTCAAAATAACAGAAAGATGTGTCTATCTGTGATCCTGGGAACACTGGAGGGAGCAGTGTTCCCAGGATCACAGATAGCAGAAGGAAGTGAAATTCTTTCATGGGAACACACAGAGGAGTTGCTCTGTCTCAATTTGAAATTAAGTGCATGATTAATTGCAGCACAGTGCTGAAGAAACCTTCTAGCCTTGGAGTGCAAAACTACCAGCTAAAGTCACTGTTTAACTCTCTGCCACTGTGGATTGAACTGGATGAAGCCCTTGATTCAAAAATTTTTGTAAATAATTGTTTATTAAACAGAATTATGCCTTCCACTCAATGCATCTTTCTGAATGATATCCTTTTACAACAAAAGTATTACAAATCTAATGAAAAGGATCTACTTCGTTATTTCTTATACTAAGCAGCAAATCACAAAGAAAAAAAAGACAGATAAAAAGTTGGATTTAATTTTTAAAGAAATGTATTCATTATTGCACATTGCTAAATCCCATCTTCATAGACCAAATTCCACACAGGAAGCTCAGTTTTGAAAACTGTTGCCTGTTTGGCTTCAGTAACTCTTTACAACATTTTAGGATGACACAAGATTAACTGGGTAAAATGCTGTAGCTTGTATTACACAAAAGGTCCCATTAGATTAAGGTCTTTCATTCTAATCAGGCTAGCAAGGCTTTGTAAGAAGCTGCTGGTGACTTCCTTCACTTCTCAGAATCATACATTATAAGAACCTGTGTTACTAAAGGGCAGTAATAATAACTTCACATTAGTATTAAAAATATGCAAGGAAAGAGTAACTATAATTGTTTTGCTATGATAACATTCAGTATCTCACGTAAATGTAAACTTCCTCCAAGGTTCATACTTATCAGAGCAGAAAACCTAGCCCTGCAGATCTAACATTTCTTCTTCATGTCAAGTATTGTTTTTCATCTCAAAGCTTCATTAACAGTTCTTGACAATTGTTTCATGCAGTCAGGGACTTGAAAATAATTGCTTTTGCCTCAGTGTGGTATCACAGATAAGACTGGAAAGAACTCTGGAGTCCCAGTCCCCAGGTTTTGTACCAGCTAAGTGATCTAGTAGATGACCATGTGGTTTTGCACAGAATTTTATGTGGGTGATAGATATAAACCAAAGATTGCCATTAAAATAATCTTACCAATAGAAGCTCTTATTGTTGTTATATCATAGGTTTCCAATGAGAATATAACTTCCTCTATTGCCTGAATCCCCTCTTCAGTATTAAGTATTACTTCATGATGTTCACTGCCTATATGTGCTGCCACCTGTTTGCAAAAGGTCAAAACAATGCATCACTTTTCAGCTAAAACATTTTATAAACATTCATTGTGTTTAAAGCAAACACATTGAGTGAAAGCACAAGCTCCCTTCTGCTACAATGGGAATTATGACACTGGGCCAAGAAAAGACATTACTTAGCACCCCTTTGACTTGCAGTGGTACATTCACCAGAGAGAACATAATCTCCTTAATTACAGTGTTCAATCATGATTGCAACAGACCATCCAGCTGCTTGCCTAAAATGTTAACAGAATGTGTAAAAGCTCTAAATATTCCAGATATCTGCCCTTAAGAGAAAAAGCTGCATAAAAGTCATGAAAGCCTGGATAGTACCCAAAATACCAAACAGTTTGCACAAAGCTCTTAATTCAGCAAACTGATAACTTACAGTACTTAACATATATACAAATGTCTTAGTATAGAAACCATAGCATGGAGATCTACCCTAAACCCCAGAGGCAGACTTGAGACCATCCTTTTGAAAACAATGTAATGGGGACTCCATCATGAAAGTCTTCCAAATGCAAGAGAAAACAGGCAAGGTTCAGTTGCCTCTTTTGCAAGATTATGCAGCAAATACATCATAGCAATAAATGAATATTCAGTGTTACTATTAATGCCATACCATGAAGCTAGCACCATTAACCTACTCTGTTCAGCATTCAGTAGCTCAGAACAAACTGAAAGCAATGCTTAAGGTACCTTTCTGGCAGCCAGTAAGTCAGGACTGTTTTCCATTCCAATTGCAAAGGTTTGAAGTGGGTAATTGATGTTGATTTCTTTCATCAGTTTCAGAAGAACGGCTGCAACCAAGCTGGAATCTAAGCCCCCTGTCAACAAAACAAATTATTTGATTAGGTGTTTGAATGATATTTTGCATCATTCTCTTAAGGAATCTAGATACTGGACTCTTATGAGTGGACTTCATTTTTAAGCTGTGTGAATCCAAGCTACTTCTCATACAAGTGCACATTCACTTCTGCTTAATAAAACAATCAGGCAACTTTAGTGGAACATCTTCAGTAGCAGTTACTGAAGTAACAGTTAGTACTTTTCGTGTCAGAGGCATCAGTGGAACTCCTTCTTTGAGATAAAAAGAACATTTACTGAACACATTGTACCACCAGAGATTATGCCCCTTCTCAACTCTGCTAAAATGGGATTTATTCTCCATTTCAAAACCTCTCCCTATCCTCCTCTTACCTATACATTTGATAGTCTATTGATTGGACCATGGATTTTTTTTTGGTTTGCTGTTTGAATAAAAAATAATTAAGAACAGAATGCTTAATGTAAGGGTTCCACTCTTCTCCAATCATCCTTTTTATTCCTCCTCTTCCTTCTAGAGGAGAGTGAAAGGACTTGAACAGTTTGGAGAACAAGCAAAAAGTAAAACCAAGAGATGCACAAGCCGCCTAGATGTACCCTAAGGATCCACCTTATTATCATGAGCTAGTTCTGCTAATCCTTGGCTAGTTCTCCTTGCTGCTCCCCTACAAAGTACTGCGCAAAACACAGTACCTGTTTGCTCACATCTGCCTGCAGTTCTGACAAGCACGAGGCAAAACCCTCTTCTCTTTGTTTCCTACTGTCTGCACATGTTTTTTCAGCTAAGTGTATTAGCATCAATTTCCACCCTAATCCCCTTTATGGATGTACTAGCTTGTAAAAAAAAAAAAAACCTGTCAAAATTATATGCAGATTCTGAGAAAAGGAGACCACAGAAAACAGAGTGCTCAGGATGAGGAAATCAGGAAAATAAAAACCCAAGTTTCCATTGGGAAGTTGCAGAATTCCCTCTGTGATTGGAAACAGAAGCAATTCTCTAAGTGTGATGTTCCAAGCACACTCAAAATTGTGAAGCACTGAGATACTCTGGTATTATTTATACCAGCACAGGCATTGAGTTTTGCTGCTTCCTGTATGTGCATCTGAGGAGCTGCTCACTGCCTTCTAATTTGATATCTGAAATTTGGAGGTTAAACAAGCTGTTTTACTGAAACTGAGATCTTCCAACTCTACGTATCTTCCTGTTTAATTTACCTTCTTCCTACTTTTTATGATGCCATTGTAAGGAAATGGTTCAGCAGTATCTCCTGGTCAGTTCTCTCTCATTCAGATGCACATTTAATAGGGTTCATGAGAAATGAGTGCAATTACTGTTGCGCAGTGTATGAATGAAAAGCATACCAGAACTCTAACCACAAGTACCAAGTGCAACACAAACACTGGAAATAAGGTGTCAGTCCCATGGTTACAGAGCCTTATCTCTGTAAAATACCTCTGTAACACTGACCCATCAGATCACAACACCGATCAGCTAAGTCAGTGAACAACTTCCTGTATCACAAGATATTACCTTATCTGCAAAAGAGTGTAGCAAATAATTTTGGTCCAGATGTTTCCCTGTAATTTGGTAAATTAAGGAATTTTAGGATGGAGACTAAAGCAAAGACGACAAATAAGAATTTCACTTCCTCCTGCTTCTGAAACATGCCAAGGCTTTCTTCTAGGCTCAGTCTTCACAAAGTGAATGTAATAATTACATTTTCTCTTTAGACACCAACCTAAGCATAAATCTCATGTATTTAAGAATACATTGACTAATTTTCAGTAGGAATTTTATATTTATTTGTCAGATGCTCAGTGTCTCAATAAGCCAAGATCCCAGCCCAAACTTTAAGAGCGTAAGACTTTCAAGATACTTGTGAACTGGAAAACTTTATTCCAAACTAACAAGTTCTCTGTTGCCTGTTCTAAAAAGCAAATGAAGATTCTGATCACTTCAGGTACATCACAGCAGAACTGCCAATACACTTTCATCTGATTAGCAGAGGATGGGCAAAAGAGAGAGAAGGTACAGAATCATTGTGGTTCTTGCTACTTACCTGACAGAAGACAACCAATCCTTCTGTGAGCCATCAAACGTTTTCTAACAGCATTTTCAAATAGAATACGGATGTTGCTTTTCACCGTTTCAAGGTCAAAACCTGCTCAAAAAAGAAAAGAGAAGGATAAAAATTGTCCAAAAAGTGTTACTTAGACTTCACTGGATGATGCTAATTAGGAAAGAAAGATATTTGTGATTCTCCTTTGATAACAAGGACACTCAAGTCCATCTTTGTACATGACTGCCTACAAAAACAATCCTTAAGTCCCTACATTTTAAAGGTTTTTACAGGTTAGTTTTTTTCTTAAATGGTACCTTTTTAAACCAATCTATGCAAATTTTACATCCAAAGATTATGACTTTTTCACTTTTAAATCAGAGTAAGTAGCAAAATCTTTGCTTTATTACCTGAAGGCAGAGCTTCTACTGTATCACACGTGACATGGAGTGGTTCATCTTTACAGCTATGAAATTTTACTAATTCTACTGATGCAACTTTGCCAGAGGGCTTTAAATCCAACACTTCATAATGACCCGGAAGAAACGGTTCCACTTTAGAACATAAGGATGTTGAATGCTTTAAGTTGATAAGTCCTATGCATAAAATAGGAAAAAAGAAAAATATCAAGAGTTTTTGACTTCAAATGTTTAAGTTATACCTCACCCAACAGCCTCTCTACTAAAACTATATACAAATATTTTCTCCAGATCCTAAATCTGGTATTAAAAAAATATCCTTTTGAGTCAACGTCAGTCCTGGCTAGAGCATGATTCTGCTTCTGGCAGGAAGTACAGATAGATCTGAGCCATCTCAAGCTGAGGCAGATAGCAGAGAAAGCAAACCAGCAAGTTTTGCTAATTGGCAAGTAGCAGTTTATCCCTGTGAGCACTAAGAGCACTTTTCTAACTGACTACATGATGTCCCAGTCAAGGTGTAACATGCTTAGAAGAACTAGAATGACAATTATTAAATTGCGTGTTTAAAATTCAGCATAGTCAAGCTAACAAGGGTTTGTGATAAAACAACTTTATTGAAGTGATTGCTAAATTGACATATATTTAGTGATTTCAAAAGTCATTGGTTCTAGACTGATCTACTCTTGAACGCCAGGTATCAGACTTGTAGCTAAACCTCATTTCCACTCCCTCTTGTGAAAGAGGATGTTTTGCACCTGCTGGTCACCTGGATGCCCCTTAAGGAAGTCCTCAAAAGGGACATTGAATTGCTGTTAGAGAGGGACTGGTAATTCACTGATTGTTATAGGACAGTCACCAAAACATTCACTTCCCTTCTTCCTTCATGAGCAGCAGAAACAGCGCAGCTCTTGATATTTGTACACAATACTCCTATTAGAGGAGTCAACCTACATTGGAGTCTGATAATAAAACAGATCTACAATAAATGGGGAAGACACAAATAATTGTGAAAGTTCATTTTAGACAAAGTGCATTTTACGCAATATACTCCTTTTTGACACTGTTTGGATTTCTCTATGATAGTGCCAAGACTACAGATAATTACTTTAAAAAAGAACAGTGATGTGTCATCTCAAAGAAAAAAAAATTATCAAATAAAGTATGTGATTCTGGGAAATTACCCAATGCTGCAATAAATTTCAGTAGGGTTTCAAAATTCCTGGCTTTTACAGATTAGCAGCTCTTGTAGCATAATTACCCAGTTCACTATATAACACCAAGAACAAACTCTAATATAATTTACTGTAGCATAAGTCTAGTCTAAGTCAATAGAGCATATTTAACTTTGGCCTAATATAAAATATCTTGAGTTCAATACTGCTATGATTCCAGAACACAAAGAATTCTAATTAAATAAGCAAGTTATTTTAGAGATATTAAGGACAATTAAACATCTTGTATGTTTTTATTTTAATGATGTGGAGTTCTTATACTACTAAATACAGCTCATATATTACTGAACTTACAGCTCATTTTCTCTTCACACTTAGAAGAACAGCCTGACAAAGAAGATTGTCTCCAACAGCAATACCTAAGGTTAATCAGGCACTAAACACAACTGGCTTTACCTTTTGCTTCAGAACAGACACCCAAAAATCCATCATCAGTCAGCACCTTAAACAGTGGTCTGACTCCATAGGTATCTCTCGCCAGAAACACTTTCCTGTTTGCAGTGTCCAGAAGGATGAAAGCAAATACACCATCTAGCATGGATGCTGTTTGTTCTATTCCTCCTCTGTTGTATAGATGAAGGATAACCTCACCATCCACTAATGTTTGATAGTCAAATCCAAACTGCTTCTGCAGCTAAGAAAAAATATAAAGAAAAACATAAATAAGCAATTGCAAACATTGGCTGCTTAGTAATTGTGTCATAAGAATAACTTCATACGTAAAATTAGTTTAAAAGTTATATAAATATTTCTGCCAAAGAAGGCAATTACACTTTTGTTTTCAAAGTTGTACTGGGTTTGCATGGCCAGGCTTTGGTAGTGAAGGGACTGCAGGGGTGGCTTCTGTGAGAAGCTGCTGTAAGTTTCCCCACCGTCTGGCAGAGTCAATGTCAGGCAGCTCCAGGACGGACCCATCACCGGCCAAGGCCAAACCAATCAGGAATGACAGCAGTGCTTCTCTGATAACATATTAAAGGAGAAAGAAAAGTTACTGTGCAGATGTAACTGTGGCCAGAGAAGAGCAGAGTGAGAATACATGAGAGAAACAGCCCTGCAGACACCAAGGTCAGTGGAGAAGGAGGGACAGGAAGTGCTCCAAGTGCAGCCTGTGGTGCAGCCCATGGTGAGGCAGCTGTGCCCCTGCCACCCATGGAGGATCACAGGGATGCAGAGAGCCACCCGCAGCCCATGGAGGAGCCCCAGGCTGGAGCAGGTGGACTCCTGAGAGGAGGCTGTGAACCCACAGGAAGCCCATGCTAGATGGAGCAGGCTCCTGGCAGGGACCTGCAGACCTGTGCAGAAAGGAGCCTACCCTGGAGCAGGTCTCCTGCTAGGACTTGTGACCCTGTGGGGAACCCATGCTGGACCAGGCTATGCCTGAAGGACTGCACCCCATGGAAGACTGACCCACACTGGAGCAGGCTGTGGAGAGCTCACACTGGAGAAGTTTGTGGAGGACTGTCTCCTGTGGGAGGGACCCCACACTGGAGCAGGGGAAGAAACCTCCTTCAGCAGTGGCAGGAACACCATGTGATAAATTGACCATGACCCATTTCCCATTTCCGTGCTGGGGAGGAGAAATTAGAGGTCGGGAAGGAGGAAGGGGTGGAGGGAAGGTTTCTTTTTTGGAGGCTTGTTTTACTTCTCATTATCCTGTCCTGACTTAGTTGGTAATAAATTCAATTTAATTTAATTTCCCCAAGTTCAGTCTGTTCTAGTCATGACAGTGTTTGGTGAGTGATCTCCCCCAGTCCTTAACGCATGGAACGTCAGTTGTATTTTCTCTCCCCTGTCCATTTGTGGAGGAAAGTGATACAGCAGCTTTGATGGGTGCCTGGCATCCAGCCAGGGTCAACTCACTACAAAAATATTACCCAGGAGCATCTCTTAGGCAATGAGATCAACACTGCAGTCTCAAGCAATTCACACTATGGCAAGTTTTCAGGATACACTTCTATCTGAGGACGTCAAACTGCAAACTTATGACCCTGGTCTTCAGAAACACTAGCAAGCCACTGTCTAAAAAAACCAAAACAAACCAAACAGCTCAAAACACATAGACATGTGCAACATCTCTGCAGAGTGAAGTGCTTTGGAAATAATATTTGGTTTACTTAGGCAGTCACTGCAATTCCTCAGTGTTTTTTTTATGCACAGAGAAATTCCTTCTGCCAAATCTTCCTCCCTTCCTCAAACTAGCCTTTTCACTCTGCCTGTGCATATGAAGGGAAGGAGGAAGAAATTAGCTGTCAGACTTAAGCCAGGCCAAATATTCTTCATGTTCTTCTGGTGCTACTCTTAAAAGTCCTTTCAATACATACACAACAAAGGGAAATAGAGGGTTTCAGTAAAATATTAACAAGCCAAGAAACCCTACAAAACCAGTGCTTTCACATTTTAAGTCCTTTGGTTTTAATTGTTAGTTATGGGGCAGTCTTGGATCAAATTGAGTCAAAGTTAAAATAAGTAAGTCGTTGCCCTACGAAAGGCACCTGTTTCACAGACGATCTTTGCCTAGGTATGTTTCAGCCACAAGCTTAAAAGAAAAATCTCATTATAAAGAAAGAGGGTTCATAATGAAGTGACAACAACCAAACAAATTCCTGTAGATGGCAATGCAAGTCTTGCACAATTCAAGTCCCCTTAGGACTATGTGTAGCATGATAGAGGGTAATTACTCTCTTACTGCTTTCAACAGCAGAAAAACCACAATGCAAAACACCGCAAATAACACAGACTGCTGGAACAATACATTACACATGCACTGCAGGGCAGTCTCACCCTTCAAACAGACAGATACTTGAAGACTGGGGAAAAAAAATAAAATCTCCTGCCTATTCAGTCAAATACCCAATGACATTACTGATGTCACTGATGATACCAACAGCAGCCTGACTTCTCTTAAAATATGTGACGTTAGAAATGCTGTAATATCTCAGATTATTCATATGTTTCTGATGCTACCACACTTAATATGTGATACAGTTTACACATTTATTCAGCATGGTTCAGAATAAGACACAATTTTAAGCTGCTTTATACATTAAATTTGGATGAGCTGAATCATCTTTCCATGTAACACAGGCAGCATGGACATCTCAGCACAGGGACTGAGGAACACTGACAGTGTTTAGCAGCAGCACCACATCCATCAGGGCCATTTAGAAACTTTAGGAACTAAATAGAGTTGCTGCTTGTTTTGTGCCTAAGAGACTTAGGTGGCTCTCAAAAACCCCACAAAAAATCTGACTTCTGCTGCAGACACCTAAGGACTTTCATGACATACTGGAAACATCTCCCTAAGGCTAATTGCTTTTCTGTTAATACATAAGCATGCATACAATGCATCGCTATATTTTAAGCGACATATCCATCTAGATTGCGATGCAATAATACAAATGCAATACCCAACAACTTGGGAGAATGGCGACCCAAAACAACTGAAGAGCAAGACAGTGTAAAAGCATTTGTATTATGAAGAGAGAAGAAGTGGAGAAAGAGACCTGGAATTCTCCTCCCTAAGAGATAATGAAGAATGTGTCTTAACTTTCAACTGGACAAACCTGAAGGTGCAAATATTTATTGCCCTTCTTGTAAATTAAAAAGTGATTTTTTAATATTAAAGATTAAGTATGTTCCTAAATAAGACACCAGATTCACAGCTCATTGACGTAATTTACTTCCTTTTAAATACTAGCTCTTTGCTAACTTTCAAATTTTTTTCTGATATTGTAGTACAACACGCTTTAAAGATGTTCTGAATATCCACTGGTCTTGAAATTGAAAAAACAAAATTTTTTTATTGGCCTTATCATGTATAAAACACTTACCTGTTTGAAATTGTAGATTTCTCCATTGTAACACAGCCACAGATATGGGAATTTCTTCACCCGGATAGGCTGCATACCATACAACTGATCAACAACTGCCAGGCGGTGGAAACCAAAACAACAGTTGGTGAAACCATTGACGTTCTCAAAACGAAATGCATCAGGACCTCTGTGTGCTATCTTCATGGCACTCAGACACTGCACAGAAAGGCATTCATCGCTCCCAAACAGGGCCCAGATACCACACATCGTGAGGCTCTTGTTCTACCTGCACGTGGAGAACCTGTTCAATAAAGACATGAACATTGTAAGCAAGGGCTGACACTTTGTATTGGGACTGGCTGACAAGGAGTTCATTTTCCCCTTAGCAGCTCTCATAGTGCTGTTTTGTGTTGGTGTGACAGCAGAGTTTTGGCTACTGCTGAGCAGTGCTCCCACAGCATGAGTGCAAGCCAACATTTCCCCCTCACCAGAGTGCTGGGGGCAGGCAAGATCTTGGAAGGCAACATAGCCAGGACAGCTGACCCAAACCATCCAAAGGGATATTCCATACCTGATGTCTGTTCAGATTAAAACTTTAAGGGAAAGGAAGATAAAGGGGGAGTAACTACTACATGTGCTGAAGCTCTACTTCCCAGGAAGTGGCTAGACATCACTTGCTGGTAGGAATGAGAGAATAAAATCTGTTTTTTCCTTTTGCTTGTGCATGACCTTCACTTTTGTTTACGCAAACTGCCTTTATCACAACCCATTAGGTTTTTTTTCATCGTATTTTCTTTTCTTGTTTTCTTCTCACCCCATCCAGCTGAAGAGAGGAATGAGTGTCTTGGTGAGTACCTGGTATCTAGCCAAGGTCAGCCCACCACACAACTGAAAACCACAGATAACATATGCAGGCTTAACTGTCAAGAGGCCTGATCAAGAGAACAGCACACTTTACAAACATGAAGTGAAACCTGGCTTGCTAAAAGTATGAGAAGCAAATTTTGGACAGCAAGAAATTAACCTTAAGTTTTACCTTTAGATACAGCAAGGCTGTCTATGATTTTTTTACAGAGCACAAATAGAACAAATCATTACTAGGCATAGCGTATGATCCGTTGAAGTAACATCATCTGAGCAGAAACATTAACCATACTTTCCGCTTGCTGCCTTTACATACAAAGGGTGTTTATAATAAAGAGTGAGGCTCTTTAGCAAGACCTGTAGCGACAGGACAAGGGGGAACTGTTTGGAACCAAAGGAGCATAGGTCTAGACTCGAGTTGCCCAGCTGCAGCGGCAGGCCCAGACGGCAGAGTGTGGAGGAACAATGTTGTGACAGTGCCATGCTCCCCCTAGCACGCTGCTGCAGCCCCGCTGTCTCGGCAGATACACACAGGCCTTGCAGCTCTCCGAACCCTAACAGGGCAGGTGGGCTGAAGCTGGAGACCTCCAGATCAAAAGGGATGTCGCCGGAGATATCAGCCCAAAGCGGCCGTTAGGGTTAAGGTTCAGGAAGCTACAAAGCCTACAGCTCCAGGAACACTGGGGATGCAGAAGGCGTGCCAAGGGGAGCACGGCACTGCAACAACACCGCTCCCCCTCCACACCTTTCCCATCTGGACAAGCGATGGCGCTGCGGACCTCAGCCTCAGCACATGGACCTGGGTTTTCCCACCATCTGGAGCGTCCTCCTGGCAGCCCGCGNGCTCCGCCCTCGCCGCCAGCTGCTGTTGAAACACGCGGCGAAGTTTCATCAGGCGCTTCCTTAGCCTGCCCTGCCCGCTGGCCTACGCCCGTAGCCTGGGTCATGTGTACGGCCTAGGCCCACGCCCCTGTCCCTGTGTCTTGTCTCCATGTGCAGCCGCCCCGCTGCCAGCCCGGGCTGCCCCGCGGCAGGGCAGGAGCTCGCAGCCCAGCAGCGCCGGCTCCGGCAGCTCCCCGGGCCGCTGTGAGGAGCAGCGTGCCCCGGCAGGCACCGCTGGGCGCTCTGGGTACTGCTGGGCTCCGGCGGGCGATTTGTAGCCGTCAGAAATCCCGTCCCTGCAGGCCTGCTCTGAGCCGTGCCTTGCGTGGTGTGTCCAGCAAAAGAGCTGAGGCATTGCCTTAAAGCTGCTTTATTTGGTTTGAGAGAGGCTAGTGCATGCGAAGCTCACACCTTTGGAAGCGTTTGCCAAGGACGTGTGATTTTTCTGTGCAAAACTAAATTCTGAATCATAAACACGATGGGTAAAACAGGATTTTGGTGCTTACCTGAGCTTTGTTGTAGGACAGTTTTGCCTGTTTGTCTTTGGCAGTGCTAAAGTAAATGAAATTCAACTCTGAAGATTAGGATGTGAAGTCCTAAATATAAACCTTATTTCTCCATGAATACTTCAAGAGAGCCATTAGTAATCTGCATGCAGTGTGCTTTCATAGCTAGCGTTAGTGGAGTTACTGTGAAACTGCGGTACTGTGCTTAAAGTTCTTTAGGTCATGTAGATTATCAGCAGTAAGTGTAGTCTGTGTGTAGAATTTTAAAAGGACTTTTAAGAAGCCATTAAAAAGATACTTTTGGGCTTCAGAAAGAAAAATGTGTTGAAGCATCCTGTGCATGAGACGTAGACTCCGGTGCTGATTAGGAATAGATGTAGGATGTTTCTGTTCAGCACAGCTTCACCTGGACGTAGGCAGGCTGCATATGCCATGTGTGCAGTTCTCAGAGCTGTGCGCTGCCTGGAAGGGCAGGGTGAAAGTGTGTGCACATGGAGTCACTGCTCACCGAAGAGGAATGGTTGTGCTGAGGAACACCTTCTGTCTTGAAGGTTTTTATCAAAGATCTAAATGTCGCTCTGCATTTTGGAAATCTACGAGATAGACAAACCTTATACTAGCTTAGGTTGTTTGGGGGTGTTGTTTATTCATTTACTGGAGAGTTTTGTAAGCAGCCTTTCTTTACATCTTTACTTCTTTTCTCCATGCAGAAGAAATTTTTGGGTGGGACTGCTTAGGCTGAAATTGTTGTCTAGGCATTTTGATTGATGAGCAATTCCTGGTTCATAACTAGATCTTACACTTTACAATAGTAAGTCACAAACCATTTAGTAAAATAAAAATTCTTAATGGAGAAACTGAAGCAGGGAGAGTGAGAAGTGCCTTGCAGAAAGTGGTTTGGTAAGGCTGGACAGGCACAACTGGGGAAGAGCAAAACCACCCAAATCCTCATTAAAGTCTGCATCCTTCGCGTGCGCTATGTAACACATGTATTTATCCTACCCTTTACTATCACCTCTAAAATCTGGGGATAACTGCTGCATTTAACTGTGTCTTGCATGCTTAATGCCCAATTTTAATGGAGTTGATGGTGTTACATATAGGACTATTGGCAGAAGTACTACACATGGTCTGTTTTTTAGTATCGGTAATGTTAGCGTTGGGTAGTTACAAAAGCGCAAGAAAAAATGCTATGTCCCTGACCTTTTCTCTACTATTATTAGCTAGCCCATTATAGTCTGTTTATACTGGCATTCTTTAATATCCAATATTTTCTTTCAGCATATCCACAGACAACTCTAGATGTAATTACACCTCAGTCTCTCACCTGTGTTCTTCTCAAGTCACATCCCTCTCAGTTTTCTCATTCCTGCAGACATCATGTGTAATAGTTTCTCCAAAGCATTGCCTTCTCCACCCTACTCCTCTAAAGTTGATTTTTCCTTCCATTTTTGTTGAAAGAAATTTAAATTGCTTCTAGCTGGGTTGAGAGAACAGGTTTGTGTGTAAATATTGGGTGCCATTAGTAGCTAGGAGACTTTCCACTTTGTGACACCTGTTCAGTACCTGAGAATAACCGCCTGGCCACAGACTAAAACCATTAAATAATGGCTGAAAAACACTGTAAGAAAGTTCCTGATTAATTAATTAAGAAGTGCTTGCATTAGTTTTGTTCCTAATCACCTGAGATGAAAGGCTAAGAGGTTTCTCTGAAAGCAACAGGTAAATGAGTAAATAAAAGCTCAAAGTTAACAGTTAACCCAAAGCTAACAGGTAAGTGAATACAATGTAGAGTGAACTGGTGCAGCCTCATGACTTACACCGAACTGGTCACTGTCAGCTCAGGTCTCGGTTGGGCATTGCTCATAAATGAAGTCTGTGCTCCTCATTTTGTCTTATTAAAGATGAATGCCTTTGCTGCATCTGTTGGATGCAGTGCCACCAGCATGCTTGGAAGACTGGAAATATCTAAGTTCTGTGAGATTAATGAAATGTTTGGAGAGGAGACAGAATGGAGGGGAAGTGTAGGCTGTGATTAACAAAGGCATATGGTGAAGGTCTTGTGCTGTCACAGTGATGACTAACAACCTGTACTGGGGGTACTGGGGGTTTTACAGGGTGTAGCCTTCTGAAGATAGCCCTCATGAAAGGGCCTTTTTGCATGAGAGAACACATTTTTGCTGGTTTTGTAATGGTGGCTCTCCCAGCTCTCTACTTCCATTCTTTGCTCTCACAGGAGCTGTGGAAGATAACAAGATCTGAAGTGGAAAACAATGGCAAGACTCAAATATTAAAGACAGACTTTCCCTTTTCTGCCAGCATCCAAAGCACATTCTCTGCAGTTTCTCAGGCAGGAGTTGAGCACCCTTTGTGGATGGTGAAAGTTGCCACAAGTGGATTCATGGGCCAGGTCATTAAGATGGGCTGGACTGTATAACACCAGATATTCTATTTGTGTGTCTCAGCACAGCCTTCCACCAGCTCTTTGCACAGAAATTACAAGAGAATAGGCATTCTGCACCCTACCAGGCCACCTACTTAGTCAGGTACTGTTGAAAATGCTTCATCACTAACAATTTGAGGTAAAAAAGGATAATGCTGAAACAATTTCTGTTTTTGAAAAATTTAAGATTTTGGCTGTGCGAAGGAGAAAGATGTATCTTGTCTACACTTTCAGGACTCCCTTTGCAACCAGTATCCATTTTTAACTTGGACCAACTGCTCTCAATCTGGCCTTGCACACATCCTGAATTGTAATAGTAAGACTTGTCTTTTCCTTCTCCTGACTTGTGTAGTAATGGAGATGTGGGAATAGGCAATTCCAAGTTTCCAGATGCCTCCAACTTTCATTTTCTCAGCATTCAGTGACTGAATGTTTTCTAGGACAGGGACTTTGCTTGAAAGCAGAAGGTTGTTTCTCCTAATGGAACAACACAGAAAGATCCATATGCCATGGTGGCATTGACAGCCTGTTATACTGAAAGAGATCAGTGGTGGGCAGAGCTCAGGGAAAGGTGGAAATCTCTTCCTCCTCCCCAGTCACACAGGTTGGCATAAGCAATGTACCTCATACCTGACTATCTTTCAAATGTAGAGGCTTGTTGGATACAGATACATTTACCCAGCAATAGTTGTAGTGACGGGTGTTCTGCTAACACATCTGACATCTGAAATATGCATAGAGCAAAGGCCTTTTCCTATATTGGTTTTCCTTCCCTAGGAGAGAAAAACACTATGTGCTCTTAAAGTCTGAGTGCTTGCACTCAAAATCTCGGGCAGAACCATACTTTAACTTCTGAGTAGAGAAAAAAAACGAAAAGAAAAACTGTCAAATTCAAAAGCTGTTTGAAAATCTGTAGCTTGAAGTAAGGTAGGCTCCCATTTGTATCATTTAGTTTGGCTTTTACCAGTGGGATTATATCACATGCCAGCAACCTTGCCATTTTTAAATAACTTACCAACCCAACAGAGTTCTTTGTTCCTATAATTTTGAATTTATTTTCTTTTCCTTTCGAAGACATTAAAGGACATACAGTCTACTTGTCTCTCCTCCAGACAAAAATCTTTTTTCTCATTGTATAAAAAGTAGCTGTCTCTCTCACTGGGAGTTCCTATTGCTATAGTCTCTCTTATTTAATCTTTTTTCTTTTCTTCCTGCTTAATTATGTTAAGCTTCAAAACAAATAAGACTTGCCCTGACCTCGGAGTTAGAGGTCGCAGCACTGCTAAGTGTTGAAAGAAAATCTTTTCTAGAGCTCAGGCATTCAGGACTTCAGTAAAGTACTAGGAAGGCATGTCTAGTGCAGCAGCAAGGGAGAACACAAAGTAAGGTGATTTGTTATTGCCTGCACAAAAGACTAAGCATTTTTCACTACTGCCGCATCCTTTTTTTAACATCCCAGCATGCCATCATCCCCCGTGTTTCTTAGCACAGACAAGAAAGGGTTGTTGAAAGAGCTGTTGGCCATACAGTGCACATGGCAGGCATGGCATATGGCACACCAATGGCTCTATTGTCCAGGCCCAGGACCACAGAGGAATGAAACATTGCTGACTTTAACTCAATAGTGGTCTTGGCTAATGAGAAGGAATCTGGCGTAATTTATTCTCTTCCTGGGGAGGGGGAGAGGGGAACAAACCACAAAACCGAAGATAGATAGATAGATAGATAGATAGATATAGAGATATATATATATATATGCTTTTTTAACCGCTTGCAGAATAAGAAAGAAAAATTAGCTGTCTGATATTGACTCTGCAACATAAAACAACATAAATGTCTAGAGTTTTTAGAACCATAATGGTAGAACTAATTTAAATTCTGGTTCTTTTTCATAGAGTAGTAAAGATTAGGTGTCAGCTGAATTAGCATATAAACTAACCCTTGTAGTCAATACAGCAGGATTAACTGCAAATTACGATCTTCAGTTCACTTTTTCATTGTAATTTGCCCATTGTGAAATTTTGCCCTGTTCAGTAGATGTTTTGTTTAATATGAAAAAGATTTCTTTTCACCTAGAATACAGCTAAATTCAGCTGTAAGAGAGATGGTTAGCTGTTATAAAACTGTAGCAGCTAAATTAATGCTTGAACATATGTAACTGAGTTTTAAAATAGGCTGATATATATTTTTTCAGCTGGAATAAATGGGCACAATTCTAATAAAAAGGTATTTTGACACCCTCAGCTGTGCTGCTGTAGTCTTTTAAAGTGTATTTAATGTTGGGATTTGTTTCTGGAAGACAAAAAAAAGTGTTCAGTAAAATGTGCTAAAAAGGCACATTTATGTTCTCCTAAATACAGTTAAGAACAATGGAGGAAACAGTTATTGAGCACTGCACAAGATTTTTTTTTAAAGAAAGTTACATGGTCTTTGGTTTGTAAAAGATTGAGAAACTATTCTAAAATCTGTGCTGTAGCAGCTCTTTCTCATCACTAGGTCGAGCTATTACCTCAAAATGAGAAGCCATCAACCCTGCTAATACTGATGTTACTAGAAGTAGTGGTACAGAACAACAAAGGTCTACAGTGAAATAATTAGACTGGCAAATGTAACCTTTGTAGTATGGAAAATAAACAGCTGCACTACCACACACACTAAGTAAATTAATTCCGTAAAAGAAAAAAAAAATTAATAAAGAAAGTAATTTCTCCACATTTTCTCACAGAAGCACACACTAAAATAGAGCTCACTTCCCACTGTGTCTTGCTCATTATATGAAATCACCAGCACTGAGCTCAAAGGTTATATAGTTATCAAAGGTTATATAGTTATTATAGCTACTTGCTCTCACTTTTTGCCAGGAATTGATTCTGAATTCCGTACAGAAGTAAACTTCTGTTGTTTTTAGTGCTATCATATAAACAGTAAAACCAAATATCTCTTGTCCCAGTTCTTCCCTAACTAGAAACTAACAACAGACTTCATAAAAGTAGCTTTGTCTTTTTACATATCAAGAGAAGAAAGAGAAGTCTTTCTGATTCAACACAAAAGAAAAACATTTCTAAAGGAACTCAAAATGCAGTGTCCATTCAAAAGGAATAAAAGAATTAAATAATGAATGATTGCAAAGAAAAGTTAGTTCTATGTTTTGAACAACACTTCTTATCGCAGATGTCAGATAAGAATGTGTTTTCCGGTATTAATTATATTAAAAATAATTAATTAAAAATAATTAACATTTTTATTAAGCTTTTTATTCCAAAGAAAAGAAGCCTGAGCCAACTAAAATCTTCTATCAATTCTCATAGAAATACAATTATATAAGAATTATGCTTTATAGCAGCATTACTTTGAATCTTGTTTTTAGTTGACAGCAACCCTCAAAACCTCTTTGCTATTGCCAGGTAGCAGATAGGCAAATGAAAGGATCTATCTGTAAGGGCTGGCTATTCCTCCATCTGTTCTGAAATTTATCTCTCTTATTAGAGCTTTCATTATTAGAGAATGTATTATTTTATTTCTGTTGTAGTGTTTGACAGATAAAATATCTACACTTTTCCTGGCTCACTTTTAAGTTGTATGCATGGGTAAAATAAATGGAAAAACGTATCTGTACAGAAGTATATCAGCTACAAGAATAAAGAGATACATTTTTCTTAGGTGCATAAATAAGGTTTATAAGGCTATTTCTACAAATAAATCAGGGCCAGAAATTAGATTCAGGTATGGGAGACTAATTATTAACACACTCACCGACATGACTTATGTCCCTGCTAAGCGGCATTTCCTTGAGATTATCTGTGGGCAAGGTAATTGAGGAACTCTTGCCAAGTGTTATTGCTGAAGAGTATTATGGACAAGGCTGAGGTTTTGGTCCATCCAGGGGAATCCCAGCAGATTTTCTAACCAGTCAGTGCTCCTTCATGCCTGCCCATCACATTTTACATCACTGAAAATGAGTGTCATTTTCTTAGTCTCATGATATGAAAATCTCATTCTGATGGGCTGCAACACAGCTTTCAATTTACCTTGAATTGAAAAATTTTGAAATATTTCTGTCAAAGAATGGTTCCTGGTGTTGTTCCATCTACAGAAACACAGCTACAGCCCAGAGGATTTTGAAGTGGTCTTTGAGAAAGGTTTGTAAGCAGGATAGATACATTGTGACAAGTGCTTTTCTGGCAGAATCTCCAGAATGAGAGCCAATTACATTTTGTCTGGTATTTCCAGTGAAAATACAAAGATATTTTAATTTTTTATTGATAATGAAGAAATTCCCTTTACTTCAAATTTTTTAAAGTGTTCTTTTGAATTTCACATTTTTATCAAGATCCAGTTATTAATTCCTTTTCTGCCACTTGAAATGTACGGCCTGAGTTTTTGGCACACACTGAATACCAATCTGGAAGTTCACAATGGCTTAAGTCAATTTTTTGTTGCAAGGAGATCTGGTTAGCAGGAACAGCAGCATAGAGATTGTACAATTGTTTAAATGAAGACATTACTTCTAACTTCACTGATCAATAATGTCTGTAATTCCACTTCTGGTTGTTCCACGATTGTTTGTGCAAGCAACTCAGTGAGTAAAGTTCTGTGTCATAACAGGATGTTGGACTTGCAGCCAGCTGGTGTTCTGACGGGTAAAAGGAGGGTGGGGTGATATACTCATACTTCTTTATTATATTTTAATACACTCCATCTCACACAGTAATCTTGCCACAGTAAATAACTTACTTTTACAGCTCTATATATGGTTCTGGCTGCTCCAGGACACCCCAGCACCAAATTAGTGCACCCAAGTCAAGTGGGCAAAGATATGGTGGTAAATTGAAACTCCATTCACTTTTCTAAGGGCCTTTGTTCTGTTCTAGGAATTAGGGTAGGCATGTGTAATACTCGAGCTTGATCTGGTCCAGTGTGCCTGCAATTACAATTTGTGGGTTCATAAGTGGGCACAGAATGGGTTCTTTAGAGAATAATGGCATTGCTAAATCTGAATGGCCAAGTTAGTGAGATCTTTTATAAGTATTATTAAACAAGTAAGGCATTCAATTTAATCTGGTTGCCTGATCCAATAGGAGTGAACAGAAAACACCAAAGTAGCTCTCAGTCAAAGTATATGAAAATTACTTATATATTTTCATGGTCTTGTTGATGACCCATCAAAGCAATGGCGTAAATGGATTCAATACAAGACCATATAAAATTAAACAAAATATTAAGAAAACACGATTCCTTTACAGCCATTAGCTGGTAGAAAGCCATCTACAGAAGGAAATCAGTTTCACCATAGCTATTTATTAGATTGCATATTTAAATAGTATGTCTTTAGTCAGTGACTTGCCAAATTGCAGAGCCTCACAGCAGCTGTTGCATTTTGTCTTCTGCCTTAATTTTGTGTGAGCTTTCCTATTTAGAAACCTGTGTTCCCTGACTCCTGCACATGGAAATGGGAGCAGTTGAGAGCGGCAGCTGATCTATGAGTGGGCTTTTATGGTAGGTCTGTACTCCAGAGTGCTCTCCAGAAGGTGTAAACATTGAAATGCCCAGACAGCTCTCTGACAGAGACCTACCTAGGGATGAGCAGAGGGCCTGCTAGTCTGCTTTTGCCCTGCTCAAAACAATCTTTTTGTTGAATATGGCTGGCCCTCCTATGTAGGGAAAGATCTCATTCCTTCGTATTTTCCAATATGAAGGCCAAAGTGATTGATTTCCTTTTAAATTAAAATACTAGGTATTAAATTAAAATACTAGGTAAGTGGTGAGAATCTCCTTGCCACATTACTATGATACAACTGTGTCCTCTAGGACCTGTTTCCCTACCCTGAACTGTAAGAGATTGCTGTAAGAGAGCTATGAGAGAGACTGCTCATCTCTCCCGAGTGAAAAAAAAATAAACTAAACAAAACCTGCTTGTATGTGTGGCATGTAAAAATCTCCATAAAATATTAAACAGCCATTACAATATAGCCAAACCAGTCACATTTATTAAAGCAAACTTTCTGTACCAATATTAATAAGCAAGCTGTGGCTTTTGTTAAATTACAGCATATTCCACCTTCTCTCTGAAATTTCCCTTTCAAACCAGCCTAACAGAGTGAAACAGCTCAATGAACATGTCAGTATGAAAAAAGTGTAGCACTTCATGCATAAATTTATGGGGATGTAATATACATGGGCCACAGCCCTTGATAGAAGAACTCCTGTGATGCAAGACCAGGCTTTAAAGTTCACCAGGCAAAATGGAAGTCTTGTATTCAACTCAGACATGCTGCATTAGCTGTAATACAAAACAGTTTGAAAACTTCACTTAATGTATTTTGGAAATTTAAGGCATGCACTGGACATGGGATGAATAGAAGTTCTATCAAAATTTGGTGAGGATGAGAAAAAAGGAAATGAAGACAGAACATACGGTTTTTATTTGGTTGGTTTGTTTTGCAGCCTTTGCAATTTTCTTTGTTATTGTTTATTGTTGATTTTCTTAATGCCAAGCAAACTTCTGCCCTTTCTTCTGATGAAGAAGTCTGCCCTTTCTTCTGATGAAACTAGTTCAAGAAGATACCATTCAACAAATTGCTTGTAATTTTTATTTAAAAGGGGCAGCAGAGTGGGATAGCGCAGGAATGAGAAACTGTGAGCTGGAGTAATGTGGGACATGGGAGCTTCCTAAACTAGTGCAAAAGCCAGCGTCTCCTGAATGACTCAAGGTCACACTTCGCATGTTGGTCCAGTTGTGGATCCCTCACTTCAGGAAAGATGAGGTGCTGGAGCATGTCTAGTGAAGAGCAACAGAGCTGAAGAATCGTCTGGAGAGTAAGTCATATGAGGAGGAGCAGAGAGAGCTGGGGGTGTTTAGCCTGGAGAAAAAAAGGCTCAGGGGAGACCTTATCACTGTCTATAATTTCCTGAAAGGAGGCTGAAGCCAGGGGAGGGCTGTGCTCTTCTCCCAGGCAACCAGCGACAGGATAAGAGGAAGTGGCCTCAAGCTGCACATGGGGAGGTTCAGACTGGACATCAGGAAAAATTTCTTCACGGAAGGGGTTGTTAAACATCGGAATGGGCTGCCAGGGAGGTGTGGAGTCACTATGCCTGGAGGTGTTCAAGTAATGATTGGATGTGGCACTTAGTGCCATGGTCTAGTTGACAAGGTGGTGTTTGGTCATAGGTTGGACTCAGTAATCTTGGGGGTCTTTTCCAACCTAAATGGTTCTGTGATTCTGTATGACCCATCATCCAGAGAAAAAGAAGTAAAAACAGACATGAAAATGGAGATGAAAGGGTACACCCCGAGGGGGTAATTGTTTTGGAGTGAGGAGCGACAGAAGGAAAGTACACGGATCTACAGCCATGGTGAGGGAAACCTATGGTTTGGACTGAACCCATGGACAGACTGGAGGAAGGATGGAGAAGTAGAGATGAAAAATCAAGAGCAGCGTGTGCAGTGACCATTTACAGAAACACTAGTGGCCCTCAGCACGGACCAGTTCTTCTCTGGTACCCACACCCAGTATTAAAAAACAACACACACACACACACAAAACCCAAACCCCAAACAAGCCACAACACAAAACCTCTCCCTATTAACTGCAGAGCTCCATTATCTACCCAGTGCTTGCAAAATGCTATTTTTCATTTACGAAGAACGAAATGAAAAATAACTTCCAAATCTACAATTCCTCTTATTTAATATATATTTTTTCCTAAGGAAATCACGGAGAGATAAACGTCAAGTGCTGTTGGAAAGGTAGGCAGCGTTAGCACAGGCAGATAAGGAGCGATTGCAGAGGGCTCGGTATCCTAGCAACATCCCTTGCAGTTGCCTAATGGTATTTTGGAAGAGCAGCGGCTCCAGAGCGGCTGAAGTGAGGGGAATGAGGGGCTGGAGCGCAGCGGAGCTCCGCAGCCCGGCCTGAGCGCCCGGCACAGCCGCTTCCCGGCAGGACCAGGGAGGCGAGAGCGAGGTAAGGCGGTGGAAGGGCGGTGGACAGCGCTGCCCGGGGCATTTCCCCGCTGGCTCTGCCCGGGGAGGCACCGCCGGAGCGCCGCGCGGCTTACCGACTGCCGGGCGCTCCGGGGAGCTGCCGCTCTGCGCTCCCCAGTCCCTCCCGCGCCCTCCCCTTCC
>VZRM01006404.1:0-90527 GCA_013397955.1 Grantiella picta | reverse complement strand
GGCGGGTGCCCGCGCGGCGGAGCGCGCCTGAGCGCGCACCGGGGCCCCTTTGGCCCTCGAGGTGAGGGGGCCGGGCCGGGCCGGGGGCGGGAGCGTCGGGCCTCGGGGGCAGCGTCCCGCCGCGGGGGCGACGCAGAAGAAGGCGCGGAATGTGCCCCCGCTCCGCGGGGACGGGGCGGGAGCAGGCGGCCGGGGCGCTGCGTGTCACCCCGGCGGCGAGAAGGGTGCCCGCGGTTGCGGGGACAGCAGGTGCCCGGCTGCGCGCCAGGGAAGGAGAGGCGCCCGAGGAGGGGTCTCCTTGGGAAAGCGCGAGTCCCTCGCAGCCCGGCGGAGGGAGCAAGGTGCCCGGGGAGCCGGGAATCGCTGCTCCCGCCCCCGCCGCGGGGACTTCCTGGGCGGACGGACGTAGCAAGGGCTGGGCTGGAAAAGGGCTGGCAAGCCGTGCTTGGGGCACGGGCACTTGTTGCCGAAGGACGGTGTCAGCTTTTGGAATGAGGAAGGAGGCTGCCAAATATTCCTTCCTGCTCACCAGTGCTGTGGATTGTTACACGTCTCGTTTCAGTGCGGTTGTTGGCCTCCTGTACCGAAGTACCTTGCTTAGATGGTTTGTATTTTTTGGTAGAACAAACAGGATTTTTTTTGATGGGAAGAGTTCCTCTCCAAATAAATGCTCACAACATTAGATATGCAAAGTAGAAAGATACGAGCTGTGCTTAGTCGACAGGAAAATGCAGCAGCTCTCAGAAATCCTTGACGCAGACATTAGCAAATGCACAATTTGTGTATATAGCTGCATTTTAGAAGCATATGAATATACAAAGCATATAGCAATAAATGTGACTGAAGGAACAGAAGACCTATTTGCACTGCTAACTACATTTTTACTGTTTTGATCGAATTATTTTGATGTGTTGCGTGACTGTTAAGGACATGGTGGTAGAGATCAATTTCATTGCTAGCTATGCAGCTCTCAAAGGACATTTACATTGTTTCATCATGGGGCCTCAGAGCTTCTCCCTTGCTTCCTAAGTAACGGATACAAGGAAGAATCAGCTCTGTATGTGGGTTTAACTTAAATATTAGAGTGATTATGGAATGATACTGGGATAAACGTGTAAAATTGGAGTTATGTTCTGCATTCTGTAAATTTCAAAATCGCAGATTTGATGTTTTTTAGTTTGGGTTTTTGTGTATTTATGTTGGTTTGGGGTTGGGGTTTTTTGAATTTGTTTGGTATTTTGTTTAATGTGTTTCCCTACATGGTCCAAGTTCATCCAAGTTTGTGTAAAAGTATTAATTTTAAAAGTGGTTGGGTTGTTTTCTTTTGGCAGTGGGGCCAAACTCTTAGCATATATTCATATTGCATGTTTTTTCCCTAAATTTCCATTGTCTTGCGGAAGTGACCTTAATGCCCATATTGGAACAGCTAGCAGAGTGAGAGCAGTAATTTAGATAATCATGTTGAAAGGCTCGCCAGCAGGATGCACAGAGGCACAGTGGGGGCACATGGGACTCCTGTGGTCTCATCAGAAGAAGCAGTCCCTGGTTCTGTCACTGGGGAGCCACCAGCCATGCTGCCCAGGTATGACCTGCAGCAAGAGCAGTCACCAGGAGTGCTGTCTGGACCAGCTCACAAGATCGAGGGGGCTAACTGCCTAGAAAACATGTGGCATATGGGATGCACAAGAAAAGCATCTCATAACTACAAAATTTATGGGGTGCTTCTGGGAGGAACTAAAGATGTTTTGAGGAGGAACAAGTATGGGAAAATCAAAGGATAAGATAAAGGGCCTTGTCAGTATGTTTGACCATGTCCTGGGCCAGATTGCCACAGCCTGCTCTGCCCTGTTTTCTCGTTAAGGTCCCTTTCTACCTGTTTTCTTGGGCAAGGGGACTTTTTGCCGTATTCTTGTGTGCATACTGAACTCTAACTGCCAGCAGCTGGAGATGTACAGTAAGTTGTGGGGACCTCTGTGTCCGGTGTGCTGGCAGCTGGAGGGTCTGGAGTGAGTAAGGGCCTCTATGGCAAGCAGCTGGAGTAGAGATTGTAAGCCACAGAGCCTTGTGTGTCTGCAGTGCCCGTAACTGGGGAGACTGGAGAGCATTAGAATGGTCTTGGCAAGGTGCCACGTATGGTTGCTAGTGAGTACCATGCAGGGCTAGCCAGTGAGTAGGATTAAGAGGCTTGGGAGCCAGGTTTTGAGGAAGCTGTATGTGTGGCACAGGTGCTAGTGAGATCAGTCATCACTTTGACAACAGAGTGGGGCTCTGGGGAGTCTGAGGGTTGCTTCCTGAATAGGTTGGGGGTCTGAGAGCAGTTACAGAGGGATTGTGTGTATGTGTATATTCTCCACTAGCAGACCTTTGTCCTGGTCAGCTATGGGGAGGAGCAGCATAAGGCCAGGCCATGTTTGTGTTTGCATGAGCACTTGTTTTTTATCTGTGCTGATTTGTAAGGTCAGCCCTGTGTATATGCATCTTTGCATGCACCACTGTGGGAATACATCCTCAGCCTGGCTGGATCTGGGCACATGGAGTTGCAGCAGCCTTTTATGCAGTGGGCTGCCAGGTTCAGCTGTACCTGGCATGGAAAAACTAATTTTCCATAAGCTTGGAGATGTAGAATTTGTTGACACATGAAACTTAAATTTAGAACCAAATCTACAATGACTGTTACATTGTGATAGAATTGGAAAACATTTGTTGGTTTGATTGATGTGAATAGAGCTACCTACATGAATATCTAAATATCTATATCTGTTTAAGCTTCTATGATAGAGCAGTGGAGCACAAATAAAATTCAAACCTAGCTTTTTGTTGTAGGTATTTTTTTAAATAGTGTGTTTTTCAACTCAAGAAGTAAAAATAGAAATGCAAATAAAAATGGGGATGTTTTAGTGACCAGGTAGGTTTTGCACTTACCTTTTCCTTCTCTGAATGTCATAGGTAGTGTCACAAAATGGTTTGAGTTGGAAGGGATCTTTACAGATCATCCAACACCTTTTAAAGTCCGACTCCCTGCCATGAGCAGGGAGGGACACCTTTCATTAGATCAGGTTGCTCAGAGCCTCATCCAACCTGGCCTTAAATGTTTTGCATGTCTTCCCCCTGAATAAATCTGTGTGTAGAAAAGAATATCAGCAAGGAGTGGAGATGTTTATCATCTGACTACTGACCTTGCTTTCAGGCATTTTCTGGTTCTAGTGTAATGCTGTAGTGTTCAGTTATTTTTGCTGTTGAGTTAAAAGACCCAGTTTATGTGAAATATCAAGATAACATTAAAAAAATGAAGATTTCTGTCCTGTTTACTGTTGGAGTTTACAAGCATATGGATATACATCCACACGTTTATAGTGACCCAGACTGTTGGTATAAAATTGATAGAATGATAAGCAGATTATTTTGGATTGAAAACTGTAACTAGAGGCATTTTGTATCAAATATGAAGTACAGCTACCTACCTGCCCTGAGAAATCCTCTTTGTGTGTGAAGTACTGCCAAGTCAGCTTCTGATTTCCAATGAAATGAGTGCACTTTTTAAATTTTTCAGCATTTCCAGCACATTTAATTTTTTCCTATAGAATTGAGTTGTATATAATTTCACAGTTTAATGGGCAGCAATTATTTGCAAGTTATTTTCACTTTTTCTCTCCAAGCAAGAGTAATTTTAACAGCTGTTAGAGCAGATAACTGAAATTGTATGGCAGAGGCACCTATTATTGAAAAGTAGAACAGTTGGAGACCTTTTCTCCTAGAAGGTGTTGTAGCTGCACTGTGGGCATGCATGGGTTTGTATTTTTCCCCACTTTGAATATGCCAGAGGAAGGTGTTGCTTTATTGTGGCCATCTCCCTATGTGTATTGCAAATTTTGAGGAGACTTTGTGGTAATAGATGCATAAAGCAAAACAAAAAAAAATTATTTTAGTACAGCAGATCCTTTGCATTGCTATAGGCTGCTTGTATGCATGGGCTTTTTGTCAAAAATTTTGTGGCTTTTGCCTCTTTTTTTAAGGCACCTGATCAAAATACTCATGTTTTCTTCTCTATTTAGTGGCGTAAAAGACGGTAGAAATAAAGCGGGAAGCCAAGTAATTTTTCAAGGCCTGGGTCACAAATGATTATACAGTCAATTTTTTACTTTGCGATGTGATATCTAAAGGCAATCATTTGCCTCCACCAAGTTGTAGTACTGGATTGAGGGAAGGCTATGTGCAATTAAAAAATTGTATAATGTGCTTGTTCACGTTAAAGAACTACAGCTCCTTATCAACCCCAGTTATAATCATGTAAGTTTTATACTGCCTGTGCATTTCTTAATTTTTATTTTGCACTTCAAGTTGTGTTCTCAATTTTCTTTCCTTTTTCTAGCAGGAAAGAAAAGCATTACCACATGTGAGAGCTGCTTCACTCTCAAATCATGTTGATCTGCATGTGTACAGTAAATCTGAAGGATTTCTGAAAGTGCCAACCTAACAACATGACACATGCATTCCATCCTTTGCTTTCCCTTCAGCAGAGTGGAAGGACAGACAGAAAGCTGGAATTTGCAGTGTGTGTTGCTGCACAGTGATTCATGCAGCTTGCTTGGGGACAGCCTGTTTCCGATAGACTGCACAGCCAGTGAGAGGAGGGGGTGCAGGCTAAATGAGTTGTTTTGGTGGCTGCAGCTCTTCTCTGATCGATGGTTTTCATTGATGCTCTGTACAGTCCATAATTTTCTTTTTTGGGCTCCCTAATGAACTAAATTGGGTTCTGCCCACTGTCATTAATAACGATCCTAATGGAGGGAACATCATTGACTTGTTTTCAAGGCTCTGGCTTAAATCCAGTATGCATTACACTCAATGTTTTTGTAGTTTAGTCATGAGTTATAGGAAAATAGCTCAACTCTTTCCAAAGATGAAAAACCCTCAACAACTTGAAATTGGTTTTCAAGTGGTTAATATATTAAAATTCGCACTTGTTTTTGATGTGTAAAACTCCCTTTATGCAGGCATAGCTGCTGATTTGGTTTGATAAAAATGGCCAGCCAAGTCCTTTAGTTTTTGAGGGACAAGGGTGTGGCTGATGTGAAAGGGTGTTTTTATTACAAATACAAGGTTTTTGAAGTGTAGAAGAGGCTGTAAGTCTGGTGTACTTTCTTCTTCTCTTCCTTTTAAAAATGGGTGTTTCTGTATGAAAATTCAGCTGTCCTCTTACTCTCTTTTCTGAAAGTCAATCCTCAGTAATTCCTAAAAGTGTAAGGACAACTGCCCTACTTTGGGAGTAGATTTGCTTTTATAACTCCTTGAAATCTGCTTGTGATTAACATTGGTTAAGAATTCCTGTAATATATATTCCGCTGGAGTTTCAAGAACATGTTGTGACCATGTTGTATCTTGACCTGTAGATTGCCATTGATCATCATCTTTTAGCTTTATAAGACTTAGGTGTTGTGCTTTAAAAGTGCAGTTTTGTAGGCTGAAGAGAATAAAAAAATGTTCATATAGTACAGTTTTATAACGCTACTGCACTTCAGAGTACACATGCTTGTTAAATATTGTATAAATAATAGGTTTTTTATATACAGCCACTATCAATGGATGTACATTTTTATATTGATATTAGCATTGCTCTTGTACTTAAACTTCTGTGCAAGCCCGGGAGAGGTAAATCTGAGCTAGAACTGAGTTGTCTGCTTTCAGAAATGTAGTCCTTGATTTCTTCCTATAGTTTTAGATTTGATTTCTGTGTTAAGTCTAATGCATTTTTCATTTTGTTTTGCCAGTGTCTCACCTTCAGGAGATGGCCTCTTCTAAGTCTTTGATGAACCTTCTAACCTTCACTTTTGGCTCAGCAATAGGATTTTTCGTCTGCTATCTTCTGTTTAGCATTATACTAGAAGAGCAAGTTAAGATCCAGCCTCATGTTCTTCACAATGATCCACATGGTCAACACTCAGCAGATACTGACAACAATCAGCTGCAAGGACAAATGAATTTTAATGCAGATGCTGGACAGCATGAAGGTATTTTGTTACACCTGGCTGATCAGAAAATCTCCTACCTTTTCATGCATTGCAAAATGTTGCTTTCTTCACTGCCAAGAATTTAAATGAGTCCATTTCTTTCCCTTTCCCTGTGTTCAGATTACATCTAAATAATTTTTTTCTTCTGAGGTCTACTGAATGGTGGTTTCCTTTATGGACATTTTTATCACAGTAGTGATTGTTTTTTTCCTTAGAGTCCAACTGCTTGTCCAACTTCTGTATCCAGACTTGTTTGGAATGGGAACTTCTCAAATGAATTATTGACACCAAAGGGCAGTTTTGCTAAGCAGATATCTTGGCTGGCATTGTAGGTGTGGCTGGATTTATTTTTAGCCTTAGGAGCTAATTTGGACAACTTCTAACTTTTGATCTAGCCCCTAAAAGCTAAAATAATTTTTTTTTAAAATCAGTCTTTGATGTGATTAGTAAAACACAGAATTGGGGTGGAGCAGGGGATGGGCAGTGGGGGGAAGGCAAAGGGAGTCACTGTGGGCATGATTTGCCAAGCTGATTGTGCAGTAGTTGCTGTTTGCAGTCACTTTTGCACTCTGATTATTTTTATTTTTCCAGAGAAGGTAGACCCTTCACATACTTCAGGAATACTTTTACACTCAATATATTTCCTTAAATGAGTTCATTCTAAATCCCATATTCAGAGAGTGTTTGAATAGGGGCAGCTTGGATGAGAAAAATTGCACTGCGATGCATTTGCTGAAGATGTTAGTAAGTAATTTGTTATTTGGGCCTATTTAAACTCCAAACTTTGTAAGATGAGTTTGTGAGTGTTTCTTTGTAATTGTTACAAAGAAATCTGATCTATAATTGTATCAAGTGTAAGATGGAATATTTTAATACCAGTTATGCAGATGTCACTCTCCATGAAATAGTCTCTTACATGAGTTAAAATCTTTCTGTATGTATTGGATGAAAATGTTTCTTTGAGAGCAATGAATGTTTGGTGGCTTGAAAAACATTGTTACACACCTCAGATAACTATTTATTCTGCTGGATTGCCTGCAAATAAAAACATGTTAGTTCAACAGTAATAGTAGTTTCATAGTATCTTAAATTATTTAATCTGTTAGATTATTTCTGATTTACCATTGGCTTTATTCTTAAAACATGTGTTGCTGTTTCAGAAATATTCATTAGATTTTCTTAGTTAACATGAATACATATTAAAAGAACTTACTAGCTTTTTGGCCTTTCTGTGTTGTAATCATTAAGTTGTATTCATTGTGAATGACAAAAAAACTCTGTTTTAAAATTTTCGTTAGTCCTCCAAGACCATAAAGAGGTTGCCTCTGAGCAGTTTTTATGTACAAATCAAGATTTGCTAAAGCCACACTTTTTTGAACAGACACCCATTTTGATATGATTCTTACACTCTGCTTTATCTTGTGAAGTTGAAATAGCTTTAAGAATTTTTGTCTTTGAAAGTCTTTTTTGTTTCTTTCTAGAATCTAGCATGGAGTTCATTAACTGGTATATTTGGAAGCAAAAGCCTCTTTTCTGTCTACATGGCTTTTCTGATCTAGGAACAGAATATCTGGGGAGGGGAACGTTGCTTTTAGTTTGTTTGGCAATCAGATCTGATATGGTTTTTCGAATTTCTTCTCTTTTTCAGATGAGGATAAAAATACTGCAGAAGGACTGTATCAGAAGGTGAAAATACTGTGTTGGGTCATGACTGGACCTCAAAATCTAGAAAAGAAAGCCAAGCATGTTAAGGCCACTTGGGCCCAACGCTGTAATAAAGTACTTTTTATGAGCTCTGAGGAAAATAAAGACTTCCCAACTGTGGGCCTAGAAACCAAAGAAGGCAGGGACCAGCTGTACTGGAAGACAATTAAAGCTTTTCAATATGTATATGACCATTATTTTGATGATGCTGATTGGTTTATGAAAGCAGATGATGATACATATGTTATATTGGACAATTTGAGATGGCTTCTTTCAAAATACAGTCCTGAACAACCAATATACTTTGGAAGAAGGTTTAAGCCTTATGTGAAGCAGGGCTACATGAGTGGAGGAGCAGGGTATGTTCTGAGCAAAGAAGCTCTGAAGAGATTTGTTGCTGCATTTAAAACAAACAAATGCTCTCACAGTTCCTCTATTGAAGATCTAGCACTTGGAAAATGCATGGAGATCATCAGTGTGGAAGCAGGAGATTCTAGGGATACAAGTGGTAGAGAAACCTTTCATCCCTTCGTTCCGGAACATCACTTAATCAGAGGATACCTACCAAAAACATTCTGGTACTGGAATTACAATTACTATCCTGCTGTAGAGGTAAGTCCTTAGGAACCTGGTACCCATTTTGTCAAGTGCATCTTATGATGTGTGTGAGCGTGTGATGTGTGAATTAGCATTAGGTGGAAGAATTCAAGGACAGGATTTGGACTATTTTACATATTAAAGCTGAAAAAAAGAGAGTCTAGTTCTCAAGTAGATTTTTTTCATTGTAAAGCAGCAATCTATTTTTATACTTGTATTCAGCAGCTAAAGCATTTCTGTAGCTTAAATCAGCTGTATGGTACTGTATTTAGTGTGTCAGGAGGCAGCAGCTTTAGCTAAGGCTGCAGTGCATGAGTGGCTGAGCTATGGACAGTTCCATCTGTAACTGATTCATAATAGAAATTGCCTATTTGATCCTGTCCTGTCATACTTGTGCTTGGATAGAGCCTACTTCATCTGGTATCAAAATCAAGCTATATTGATCAAACTTCGTAAGTATTGAAAGAATAACAGTTATATAACAATTGTTCTCTTTGGCATCTTTAAATATTTAATCTCCGTTCCAGTTGCAGTTGAAATATTAGTAGCTCTGCAATCAAAGCTGCTGAAAAAAGAAACCCCAAAATTATGCTCCAGTAAAGTGTTCTCAAAGCTGAACTTGAACTATAAAATCGAAGTTGTGACAAATGTGTTAACAATGATGCTATAGCTCTTAATAATGTCAATGAAATCGATACATTTAGAACAAAATTTTGCAAGTGCTTGTTACAACTTTCTCTAAGTAGGTAGTTAGATACTGACAGTACTGCCAAGCTGTATAATGTGTCACCTCACACACACACACAGGTGCAGGTACACACACATTTTGCTTATACATTCTGTCTGGATGCTGACATAAGGCATGTATTGTTTCATATATAAATGTAACTCGTTTAGGCTTGCTTGCTGCTTCTTGGTGCTGTTTAAACACCAGCATCAAAAATTAAGTATGGAAAAGAAGAAATCCTCTGACGTTAATGAGGGCAGCTAGTTTTTTCACTAGCTTGATCACAGAAGCAAAAGACTTTGTCGGCTTTATTTTGGAAAGATGCCTTGGCAGATATGTCTGGTACATTTTGCTTGCCTAACATTAACTTTTGAAGTATATGTATGACTGATGGTAGTGAATTTCTTACCATTAAATCAAGTATTTCTTTGAATTTCCCCTGGATATTTAATCCAGGGCATGCTTTGCTTGCTGATTGTTTTGCTTTGTTTTGTGTTTCAGGGTCCTGGATGCTGCTCTGATCTAGCAGTTTCATTCCACTACGTTGACTCTGTGACTATGTATCATTTGGAATATTTGATTTATCATCTTCGTCCATATGGGTATTTGTATAGGTACAATCCTGATTTGTCAAAGAATCCGGAAGAGAAGAGCAAAAATGAAGCACTGGAGGATAATCAAAAGCTAAAGCAAAAAATTTCTGAGAGCTAATTTGACTTGGAAAAAACCAAAAAGAAACCAGTACAATGTGTAAGAGTCTCCTCAAACTTGTGCATGAAGCTTGTGGACTGAAATTACTTCTGGTGATTCTAATTTCAAAAATCAAGTTGGCAGCACTTCTTGTCACCCTGTGTACAATAGTGTTGCTGGCTCAGACTGTTTGGGATAGTGTGACCTTGCAGCCCTGCTCACGAAGATTTGGGGCCCTAAAGCTGTGAAACTGGAGGTTGCTCTAGTAGAATAGTATCTGGAAGAATTTGTATAAAAACCATAGTGGACAGGTTTGCAGATGATTGTGCCATATTTCTGTTCCTTTTTCTGTTCTCCTCTATTTCCTTTCCATTAAGTCAATTCTAATATTAGAAATTGGATGCTGCCCAGTCAAATACTTCATGATTTCTTTCTCAAGTGTTCTCAACATCTTGAAGTTACTTTCTGTACCTTGCCCTAAAAGTAAGGCAGAGACACAGAATTAGAGTCTCCAGTCTGCTTTGCCTTAACAGCAGAGTGGCAGAATTTCACTCGCAAGATTAAATGAATTGTTTCAGATATGGAATTCACTGCTATGAATTACTTATAAAGTTTTAAATTCTGTTGTGCAAAACAATATGAAATTCTTGGGGAGAAATACTGTTTTGGAGAGAAGCCCAGAAACAGTTATTGTTTAAATTGCTGAGGTGATGCAAGCTGCTTACATATTTGCCTGTGGCTTTTTTTTTTCTTTTATTAACTTACCGTTTTGGTCGAATGGTTTTAAAACTTCATCTTAGCATTTCTCAGCAAAAGGTAGATGCTTTTGAAAAATGTCTGTCTTCCATCCCACCCGCCACATAAACCAGGAAGAATAGTATCTTAGTGAAGTTGCATTGTAACAACTTGGTTTCAGCCACTATTATCATTAGTTTGTTTCCATTTTAATTTTCCATTTTAATTCTCGCTGGGGGTTAAAATTTTCAGATACAGAAATGTCCTTGTTAAAAACTGCAGCAAAGCCAGTTTATTTCGTTGAAGTACTTAATTTCACTTTTCTGAACATTCTTTTCTTACACTTTAAAAAAAAATTCTGTATCTGCATCTTATCTTTTTCAATACAAAGTGTTAAATGATCCCTTTTTTACTGTTTTTGAAGCTGAAGTACATAGTTATTCAGGTAAGCAAGCCTGAATGCAGGAATCTTTCAAAGTGCATTAATTTCCTTCACTACTTCATAAGAATCTCTGCCTTTTAACTGGAAACATTTTCTTAGTGTGGGACAAAATAGGTGTTTTAATTACAGATTTTTTTTTCAGAGGCCAAATATGTGTTTTGTAGAGTTAATATAAAACTCTTCTTTTCTCCTTTTCAAATTGAGTGAATAGCAGTATGTGGGATAGGATTAAGCATGACATGTAGTGTGTTTTTATTCCACACTTGAACAAAAGTTTCTTCATCTTTTTGTTATTTTTCACCTTCATCATATTGATGAATTTGGGCATAACCTAATTACCTCCAGTCATTGTTTTGAAAAGGGCACATAGGGGTAGCAGACAGCCTTATTTACTACTGCTGGTCCTTCAGGATGTTCCTGGAAGATGATGTTACCATAAAGTACTGGAATTTTTTTCCCAAAGATAGTTCTAGTACAGATTGGGGTTCTATCTGTTGTCCAACAGTAAAGTCATGACTTTCTTTCTGACCATTGCTCTGCAGCATGATGGTAATTACTGAACAGCTCATGGTTTTGAAATGCTGCTCATATCTTCTCTGTCTGAATGTAGGCTGAGTTCATCCATCAAGTATTGGTTAAATAGTTCCTGCAGGGTTAAATCTGTTGGTCTTTATGAGCAGCACTGCTTCTGAAGTACTGATAGGGACATGAGCTTTATTTTACATTTATTGACTTAAGTAGAACATTTTAAGTGCATTGGTTTAAGAAAGGAAAAGACCTCCAGTGTGCTGTAGTCAGAGGGATGCTTATCTAGAGGACAGTGGATGTTAACATGCTGAAAGGTGCTTCTTTCTGTGAGCTAAATGTTTATCCCACATGCAAGACAAACCAATCATATTGTGAAATCCACATGGAATTGCTAACTCCAGTGGTATTGTTCAAATAAGCAGTTAAAATATTCAGGAATACTTAAGGAAGTTATAAAATGAAATTGAGATCCCAACCTCATCTCTTTGTAAATTCAGTCCATATAGAAGATCTGCTGAACTACTGTACAGTTTCTTTATTTCTGCTTACTTCCTCAGTTCATCCATGGGCATTTAAAGATTTTCTACCACAACAGGCAGAACTAATCCTGCATATTTTCTGCTGATTTGTGTCATATGTTTGCCCTGTGCTGTCCTGTGAAGCAAAATCATTTCCTCTTCATGTTCCTTACTATCCTGAGTATCCTCTCTCTGGCTTTCCAGTTTCGTCTAGCATAACTCTCAGGTGGGCAGGAGGAAGCAGGTAGTGGGATGTTTGAGCTCCACACAGGTTATTTGCTGGGGTAACAAGGGAAACCAGTCACTGCTGAGCTCATGGTGAAGCCTTTCTCAGCAGCAGTTCTAGTTCTTATCTGCTGCCCAGCTGGGGCTTGTGGGTTTAGCAGAGCTGGGCAGGAATATCCCTTTCCACAAAATGTGCAGCACCTCAGAGAGACTGGAAAAGTAAAGGAGCAACTCCCCTTTCTGAAGGGAATAAGGCTAAGGACATACTTAATGTCCTTGTGATAAATGGGTGGCCTATCTGGAGAAATGAGTAGCCTTTTCTTCAAATGTCCATTCTTTATTTTAAAGTGTCCTTGTGCATAAGCCTCTGAATCTAGTTCTTTTGCCTTTATAACAGCACTGCAAATTTTTTTTTTTTTCCTTCCAGACAAGCTAGAAAAGTATCGGGTATACGTTCTGTGATCATAACAGAGAGCTGTTGTTTTCTGTTGAACTGTATTGCTATAACCATGAGCTGATACCTCTGGAATAACTGGTTTCTATCTCACTGCCTTCAGAAGACAAGGTTGGAATGTGAACAGTTAGTATAATATCCTTGTACAATATTACACTACTAATGTAGTGTAATTACTGCTGTTTCACTCTCAGGTCTTTGTGCTTTGAGAAAGTATTTCCTAAATTTGAGAATTTTTGCAGCCCAGGGAGACTGTATTTCAGATGGAGAGACTTCCTGAAGCACAGCAACATGGGCTTATTTAGGCCATGCAGATTATTGCTCTGTGGTTTGGTTTCTTAAAAAAGTTTCTTAATAAAACCTAAAAGCTTCCATTGGCACCATAGTGATTTAAATGATCAATCTGAAAATTTTTAACTATTTTCTTGAAATTACTAGGTAGTGGATGTGACAATGTCCCTTAGTGTGACAGAGTAACATTTTAACCTTGTATTAAGTGGTTGTAGCTCAGAAAGTTTGAGAATGCCAAGAAGTTATCTCCTGATCACTGTTCTTAATCAAAGGAGAGTATTAATCTTTGTTTGCAGAAAAAGACCAGTTTTAATCTTTAATCTGATTTTTACTCCCAACTCATTTTTGCAGTCTGTATTTGTCTTATTTAAGAGGTTACACACTGATGATGTTAACACCATCTCTCATTTTGTGGAGGCTCTTTTCACAGTACCTTTGCCTTTAAGGACACTTTCTTTATTTTGCTTTGGTGGGGCTCTATATTAAAAATCACTTTTTCTTCAACTTTTGCCATTTGTTTTGTTATGCTTCCAGAGATATAATTGCAGTGAGTAGCTGATAGACCTCTTATATATGGTTTGAAATCTGAGGAGGGTGTTTTGTCTTTGTATGACAGAAAAGTGCGGGTCGTTTCTCTGCGGTACCTGCTACTGATGCTGATAGTGCACGCACGGGTGAAAATAGATCCCTCAATACAGGACCACTGGGAAAGGCAGTTTTGTCTTTTTTCTGTCAAGAAATCGTCTGTGGAACTCCAAAAGTGTAATTTGCTTTGTTTTACCATATTGTATTTAAATGACTCCACAAATGTTATTAATAGTCTAGAAGAATTGAATATTGCTGCTGGACAGTATGCGCCACTTAAAACCTGTGAATGTTTCACTTTGCAATTATAGGTAGTTGTGTTCCTAATGGCAGATAAAAGTTGGTGACTTGTCTGGAATGGTCACCATAAGGTTTTGTTTCTTAAATACCTTCTTTGAAGTGCCTTTGACCAATTTTTATCATCAAAATTAAGTTGAGAATTGAATAAATAAAATAAGTTATCTCATACACATTTCATGTCTGTCTTCATTTACCCCCCTTGCGTTCTAGGGCTGTTGCATAGCAGCACAGTTTAGTCTAATAAAAATGTTCTTACTTTTTCTCTAGGGTGGGTACAGGAAATTCAAAAAGCTTCTTACACTTGCAATGATTCTATATTTATGCTATTAAGAAATAGCAAACTACTTGGAAAACAAAGATAGTAGATTTTTTAAATGTAACGTGAGTAAGTGCTAGTACCAGATTCACATAAGCAGGCAGTTGTTTCTGCATTTTCCTGATTCTTCAATGTCTCCAGTGTCTACAGATTCCTGAGTGAACTAATTACAACTGATACATCAAAGATAAAGCAAAACTGTTCAAAATTAACCTTTTTTGTTAAAAAAAGGATTTATTCTTTTAGTGAACCTCTTATTTCTACAAAAAAGACCTGTTAAGATTTAAAAGTTGTGTTTTCTAACCTAGATGTTTGTGCAGAATAGCATTCAGCAGTAAATATTATTCCACTTAAGCAGCTGGGAAGTTCCTTACATCTGGAACACTGGTTGTTGGACAGAGTGTTGGCACAAGCACAGTACAGCTGTGTGTCATTACCTCAAGTACTGTAATAGAGCCTGCTAATACTATTAACCTGGATTAATTAACTGTTTCGTTTCAAAGGGCAGGAAACGCGTGACAACCAGTTTAACTGTGCTCAAAAGCTGGGATAGTTAAGGGAACAAGAGCCAATTGAACAGACCATAACAGCTCCTCTCAAGTTTCAGGTGCAGGTTATGCTTTTGTGTGGTACTGCTGTAACTTTTAAACTGTCAGGATCAAACTACATCCAGCATGTTGCAGGGCAATGTGAGTGCTGGAGCAAAGCAAGAGTTACAGCTGCTGCTCTGGAGAAAAACTGTTTTGTAAGTGTGGGTTTGCTTTGCTTGCTTTTTTCTTTATTTTTTTAAAATATTAATATATAACAGACTTGCCCATGTGATTACCAGAAGTTGTATGCCCAGTAAAATGTCCATAAATGACGGTAAGCTCTCACACCCAGCTTACAGAAAACTTCACTGACTCAAGGGAATTTTCCTAGAGCTCTTCCTTCTGCACTAGTGCCAACAAAAAAGTAATTTAAGTGAACATTTTACACCCAAGAACTGCTTTGTTTGTTCTATGCTGCAGGGAAGATAAGCCTGTGTACTGCTCGTTCCAGCTCTTGCTCCTGAATGTTTAGCAGCCGTTCTTTCTGACAGTGTTTCACCTTACCTAAGACATTCCATGAGTTCCTGAAATTTGGTGGTGAGGAGCTTTTTCTGACAATATGAGGAGTAAGCAAGAAGTCAGAGCTCTGCAGTAAACATTTTCATTGTTCCCCATGTAAAGAAATTTAGCACAGACTTGGGAAAACAGATGGATCGTGGGATCTCATTTCTAGGTTAGGGTGGTATTTGGCATTTTTAAAGGAAAAGTGGTTATTTAATTCTGAAATGTAGTCTGAGATAATTTTTTCCAGCTTCTAATATATAGTCCTGCAAGACTTCTAAAATGCCAATAAAAACACTACTACTGTGTATGTTTTTGCAAACACTGAAATTTGGACCCAATGTGATTTTGGGCTGTGACCCACACCCTCACCTTTTAACTCCTCAGACTTTTTCAGCCCCCTGTTCTGTTGTGTATAACACTCCTTTGTTGCAAAACTACAAGTACAGTCCATTCTTTCCTTCCTCCCCCAGAAATGCTCTCTGTAAGCTTTGTTTTATTTTGCTGGAGTCTGCACTGTTCTGACCAAAGTGTCACGTCCCAGTCCTGTGTTATACACCTGCGGGGATAAGAAAGTGTCAATCTTTTTGCCATAGCTAAGGTGTTCCCTTCTTTGGAGGTGTGATTTGTCTTTTAAACCTTCCCATCTTTTTCCCTTCTTTTTAGTTCTCTTTTTTTGTCAATAGTTGCACCACGTGATCTGCAAAGTTGAGGAATGTTTGAGGAATACATGGTACCAGCTGGAGCTGAAGGTGTTGTGTGATCCCACAGACAGACCTGTCTGCAGTGAACTTAACTGGCTTACAACAGGTTTTAAAGTCAGCCTAAAGCCAGTCACTTCCAGAGCAAGAGTTGGAACCAGGTTTTATCATTTAGTACTTAAAATACCTCTCGGTTTGGAAGGATGGACAGGTGGATTGGCTCAAGACTCCAGGAGCCAGTTGTGCTAAAGAAGCATGAAAAATCTTTTCCTGGGAAAAGAGGGGAATTATTTGTAGCAATGTTGTCTGAAAAGGGACATGAACCTTCTGTCTTCTGAGTGTTGCTAAAGTCACTGTCTTATTTTTCACTGTTGCACAGAGGTGAACAGTCTTTCGCAAAGATGCCCATGTGGTGATAGAGTTTCAAATTCATATCTGAATAGAGATGGGAGTTTCACAGGAATGTTTGTTAAATAAGAAGTTGATGTGAGCAGCTTGCTTATTTCCTTTCATTTAAACTCTGCTTTACTTGAGTAGGTATGCAAGTTTGCAGTACTGTTCTTCAGCTGTACAAAAGCAAACTGTTATGTCTGTGAACCCACCATTCTGGCACCTTGAATTTCTAACCTGACTTTGAGCAACTCCTTTCCCCTCCTCATTTCTTTCCCCTGCAAGGATAAAATTCTAACTGACTGCAAGTAAAGTAGCTTTGTCACCTGAAGATCCAGATCAACCTTCTGGTGCTGCTACTTCCCAGTTCCACCCTGTGCTTTCAGGGTGCATGCTGCATGGTCTCAGGGAGTCAAGGTTTTGACTCTTCCTCCTATGTCTAACTGATCAAAAAGACTTAAGAATTAATGTGCATTAGTACTCTGCACCTTTAAAAACCTTGGACTATGATTTTTGTTGCATTTTTTCTTTCACTGTCCCACATGAGTTCTTAACTGGGAATCACCCAAATGTAGTGCTATTAAGTGCTGTCTTCCTCCTTCCTGTCCCTGGAGATGGAGAGCATAAGATTTAACGCAAATGTTGACTTAAAGCCAAGTGAGTACTCGACAGAAATCTAAACAAATAGATATGCCTCTAATTAATTTTTTTAAATGGACGTTTTATTCAATCTAGTTACTCTAAATGTGGGAGTACTGTTAAGTGTCTGTTCTCTGTCTATTTCTCAAGCGGAGGATGTGGCTCTAAACAGGAGCCTATATCCTTCCTAGATTCGTAATCCAGTGAGCACTCTGCAGGGATTAATCCTAAAGCAAATGTAAATCGCACCTGAGGGTCTGAAATTTTTCCCAGCACAGGAGAGTGCTTCACCAGCATTTGAACATATTTCCCATTGAAAACAGCAGGTTTCACATATTCCACTATAGGCTCTGTTGAAATCATAGCTGAAATATGGTTAGTGTTTCAAGGACAGGTAGGGTAACCATGTCTAAAGCAAATTTTCAAACACCGTTTAGAAAAACAAACTCTCCTGTTCAGAAGCTGGCAGTGCTTTCCTGGGGACAATGAAGCCTTTGTTCCTATTCCTGTTCAGTGTTACTCAGGTTTTTTGCAGAGAATAGGCGGTGTCTGTTTACCCAGATTAAAACATCATTTGTCAGTCTAATCAACAGCATCCTGCTTTTAAACTATTTCCCTGTCAGCCAGCTTGGGCTCTATGCACTTTATCTTTGCCAGCTTCCAAAGCTATATTTCATATATCATGTTCAGACTCATTCAAGGAAATATTTCCCAAAAGGCACTAGACATGTCTTCTTTTGAGGTAAGCTTCATGATGTCTAAATGCAGAAAGTGTCGTATCAAACACAGAAGTTGTTTTATCAAATGCAGATCTCAATACTCCCAAATTTGTTCTGTTCCCAGTGGTAGAAGTCTCATGAATCAGCTGTATCTTCTTGCTTTAAAACGATACTAAAAAGTATAGTTAAAACTAAAAGTAGCATTTGAGTCTCAATAGTAATTGTACAACTACTTGGATTTTCTGTGTACAGCTACAGTGCTTTTTCCAGGAGAATAAGTTAGATTCACAGACTCTTGATTATTTCATATGAACGGATTGTCATTGCAGAAAATTCCCTATGGTGCCCATGCATGCATTGGCCAGCATGTCTTGTTTGAGGAGCGTCAGCAATACCAACTGACAACCAGAGCCTTGCAGGTGTGTAGTGGCTCTCTGGTTTGATCTGGTCTTTGCCACACTGGTCAGTGCTGCAGCAAAGAGTTTCAGTGTTGCTGAATTATTTTTTGTTTGTTGGTTTTGTTTTGTGAGTCAGAGTTGCAGATTTTATATATATTACAAAAGCAAAGATCCGTAGGTTCTGGTGGCAAAATGCCACCCTGAACTCTCAGTCCTTGTGAGCCTCAAAGTGGAGGGAGCATGAGTTTCTCTTACATGTAGAATCTAGGAATTTTATTCCTGACATCAGGACAAAATGAGGAAACTATTACAAATGTTTAACAGTATGGAAAAAAAAAATGAAAGCTTGGTTGGAAAAAATTTGCTGTGTATTAGCCAAACATATTTGTGGGCTAGATGTCTGGGCCCAGGAGAGAACGTGAAAGCTATTGCAGCATATAAATGAACCAAAAACATTAGCAGGTTTTCTATGGCTTTTGCAGTTAAACAAAGGTTAATTACACATCTTCAGCTGGACCACCTAGTCCTTTGACTTTTAAATATATAACTGTGTATGTAGGAGTATCGTCTCTTAGATGAGCATAAGGTAAGAAAATGCTGGTATGAGGAATGTGCATGTCTCATTCTAGTAATGGGTCAGTAGGGGAAAGATTCTAACAGGACTGAAGGAAGGACAATCTCTTGATTTTACACTTTTGTAATGTGCCTGGATGGCTGGACTCCAAAATGTTTCATCAGGAGCCCCTCATCAAGGGAACACCTTCACAGTGGGTTTTCTCTGTACAGCTGCAATGCTTTTTACTTCCTGCTGCCAGTCAGCACATTCTTGTATTTAATACCCGCCTGACCTCTCCCTCTGACTGCCCTCAGGAGCTCTGGACTGCTCAAGAGGGTCAAGTTTGAAGGTGAGACTCACTTTTCTAGGAAATTTGCCTGTATGCAGGAGTATAGAAGCTTGAGTGATGCAATCCAACCTTTTAGCTGATTTTCCTTTGAGAGGGAATCCTGAATGGACTGGATGATTTCTGTGGTCTTTTCCTACCTGAATTATCCTACAATCCAAAAAATGTCTTGTCAGCTTCACAAATATTTTGCACCTGCACCTTCAGCTCCTCTATGTCTTGGTCCTTGCTGCTGTTTTGCATTCAGCTCCTTTCTGCAGCCCAGAGAGCCCCTGCTTAGCCATCAGCAGTGCTGGATTGTGCCCATCTCATCCTCTATGAGTCTTCATGTTCTCCCTTTGCTTCCACAGGAACAGCACAATTGTGAAAGTTCTGATTATCGTTCTGAGTAGCACCACACAAAACATCTCTCCTGTCCCATTCAATAGGTGTTAAATCATCATTTGTGTCTGTTCCATTTCCATCACATGGGAAAGGAACTGTTCTGCCAGATTACATGACTAAATACAGGCTGATTTTGTCTTCCTTCCAGTCTTGTGTCCTGGTTAATGTACACTGGGTTTTAGGGTCTAAAGGTGCCCTTCTCTCTCTGTCCCTGTACAATCACCATGCCCACAGCTTGCTGAACAATGACCTCGCATTTCCTTAGTATGCAGAGCTAGAAGATTAACCCTGGCATTGGCTCAGTTCTTTTTTCTGTTACAAAAGCTTCTAATCTCTGATAGCCAGAAGATAGCTGCTGTTAATAATGACATAAAAAGCTATATTATAGGCAATGTGAGAACAGGGTCCAAAATGTTTTTCCTAATTGGAAATAATAAAGTGGGGCCTGTGGGGCCTGTAGCACCTGGGCATAACTTAGGCCCAGTGCTTATGAATTATTTGTTGTAATTCTTAAAAAGCAACTGCATAAAGAACAGGAAACAAATACAACAAGGCAGGAAACACTTTCCCTTGATGTTCAGTTCAACATGATGCTGATATTTAGCACTTCACTGCTGTTTCACAAATATATCTGCTCAGTATTAGAGCAGGAAGCAAGCTGGTTAAAACAAGCACAGTTAAAGAAACAAAGCCAGTATCTAAAAACTATGTCAAGACATTCAGGAGGAAATTCCAAACAAATGCTTGCCACCCTATGGTAACCAGCTGGCAAGTAGACTGCCTTAGAGGAGGTGGAGATCATAGATTCATAAAACATCCTGAGCTGGCAGGGATCCACAAGCATCAAAGTCCAACTCCTGGCCCTGCACAGCACCACCCCAAGAATCACACTCTGTGCCTGCATTTTCCAAACACTTCTTGAATTCTGTCTTGGTGCTGTGACCGCTTCCCTGGGGAGCTGTTCCAGTGCCCAGCCACCCTGTCAGTGAAGAACATTTTCTAATATCCAACCTAAACCTCCCCTGACACAACTTCAGGCTGCTCCCTCGGGTCTTGTCACTGGTCAGCACAGAGAAGAAATCGGTGTCTGCCCCTCCTCTTCCTCTCATGAGGAAGTTGGAGACCAAGGAGTGCTACTAGCATGTCATGAGTATGAAAAAAACCATACACCTGAGAGTGGAAATGATCCTGATGTGACTGTTTGAATGGATTTTATGTCACAAATAACTTTTAGATCTGATAATACTGCCCTTTCCCATTGCAGCTGTGTGATGGATAGACACTGTTTGAGTGGGCTCCCATTATAGAACAGGATGCTCCCATTACAGAACAGGATACTATAGAAAAAAGTCCAAGATACATAAAAATATTTCCCTGTGCAAAATATACCAATTTAAAAAAAAAAAAAAAAAAAAGGAGTGATTATGGGGTATGTTGCTCTTTGGCTTTCACACTAGGATATAGTGCATACAAGCCCTTTTTATAGCTGTGTTCCTGCTTTGTATAAATACCCTGACCCTGCAATGCTCAGGATCTGGTTTGTGAGACATCCTGTTTACAAAATGTTCAGGTTAAGCCAGTTGTAAGACAACATATGAGTTTGTCAAAGAGGCCAAGGAGCATCCACAGTGGCTGCTAGACAATGTAAATTGTGAGATTAATTGAGGTAATTTAAGCAGCTTCTGCTGCCGAGCTGAGTTTTGGAAGTTGTTACTTCAATATTCCTTCTTAAAACCTATTGATGTCTTGCTATTTGTTTTATAGAGGCATTTTGTTGTTTTCCTCCTGGGGGCACTGCAGGATAACACTGTGGTCCTTGGGGCCCTGTGCTGCAGCTGCATCATTTAAGATGCTGGGATATCTTCTTGCTGACACAACAAGTTGACTTGAGGACCAGCACAACATTCTTACTCCATGATAACCTAAATTACTGATGTGGACTTTAACTAATTTAAGGGAACTTTTGTTGGATGATTTTTCCTCTTAAAAAGGAAAGCTTCAACCAGCTCATGAACTGTAAGCAGATCAGACCCATCACTGAGAGTGTAAAAAAATCTCAAAAAAACTTGACATATGACTGCTAAATTCTCAACCACCCTGCTCATAGGATGAGCAGTGACATGCTCATAACATGTCACTTAGACATGTTCACATGTATCCTCTAGAATGTCTAGTTAGTACTGTGACTTTTGATTGACTATGTTGTACAGTTCACCTGGGAAAAGAGTGGAAGATTTCTGCTTGCAATCATGATTATTCCCTTCAGGCAGAATGTGGTGCTGACTCTAGTGCTTCCCTCATCAGTACCCTTTCCAGTTATTACAAATACTGTGTCTTTTGGCAGCCTTTGCCTCAAGTCACTTATGATCTTTTCAGTTACATGGTGTGCAGTCTAAAAACATCCCAATCGTAGCTCTCTGAGGGACCTTGAAGTGAAAATACTAATTTTCAAACCCAGATTTTATATGTGAATCTCATTATATGTCAATTAATTAGGAAATACTGCCTCTCTGGTCAGCAGAAATATATCTTACCTATTAATATACAATGTAGTTAAGACTGATAGAAACTACCCTTAGAGAAAACACGATGCACTAGGGAGTTGCCCTGAATGAAGTCAGAAGTAGCTGAAATTGCCAATTATGTCATGAATGTAATTCAGAAGAATTACTAGCTATTTGCTTTCCATGGAAAAATCTATCCCCAGCCTCAATTTCCACACCCATGCCTGTGTGCTCAGCCAGCCCAAGGCACCCCAGGCCAGCAGGCAGCAAGCAGGTCACAAAATCCCTGAAATCCTTCTCTGAATTCACGCTTTCCAGTGCTGAGCATCTCTCTCCCCTGTAGCCCCCGCTACTCTTCCCAACCCCTGCTACTGAAGGGGACACACCCAGGCACATCCTGGGGGCCTTTTTGATTAGTTGATCATTTAGTTACTGCTCTGGCAGTTTTCTAAAGTGTCCTGAAAGTTTTAAGCTGATGAGACAGGAGCACCAGTAGAAACAATTCCAGCAGCATTTGGGATTATCTGAGTTATTTTAAAGTTAATCCAAAACTCTTTGGGGGGTTTTACTCACATGTTGAGCTTGTGCTTGCCAGATTTATTCTTGTCAAAGCACTTATTGACCAGTATTTTTATAATAAGAAATGGTTTTCTTTGTGTTGAGAAAGGAGTAGTCAAATAGAAAATCCAAATCTATTTGCACTTCAACCATCCTTGTTTCTTTGAGCTCTTGCCCCTTCCACCAGCATGGCGCCTGTCAGTTCTGGCCTTGTGGATTCCCTTAATCTTATCAAGATAAAAGGGGGCAAAAGGAGTCCTTTTGCCATTGAGCACAAGAAATCGCTAATAATATTAATGACTTACGAGAAGTAATTTGTATAACCACTCCTATCCTGGGGAATGTAATGAATAATCATGAGTTTTACCTATAACACTGTGCCTTTGGAGGTACTGAGGTGTGTGTGTTTGGTGGAAACAATTCCCACACACCCGGTGCACTGAATAAAGCAAATACCCACTTCTGAGACTTGGTCTCTGAAGTGTCTCCAGGCTCGATTGGGGCGAATCAGTGTCCCAGGGTCAACCACGCCAGATGTTGGTGATCCCTTTGCCAAACCAATAAAATGCAAAAAGTCTCCCTTCTCCCTCCCTCTCCACATGTAGGGAGGTTAGAGCTGCTAATTGCAGGCATTGTGGGACAGTGGGGTCTCCTTCTTTTGTATTACAAATTGCTCTAAAATAGGTCTTACATACATTAGAAAGCCAAAATAGAAAATCTTTCTGGATTACATTTTAGAACCTTACCCATTTGGCTGACTTTTTACATATTCCTGGTTAGGAAAAAGAAGTCACACTTCAGTAGCATTGGTTCAGAATTTGAGTTTTACTTATCCCTGAAGCTTAGAACTGATTCTGTCGCATGAAAAGATATAATAATACTCCTGGAAGCAAAGACCCTTATATTTAAGGCAGTCCCAAGCAAAAAATCTAATAACTAAATATAATTTGTAACTAATAATTCTTTGTCTAGCTACCAAGTATGGTAGCTGAGATTGTCTGCTTACTTTTGCCTGTGGGATTTCAAAATTTGATCTGCTGCAGGTTGCCTTCAGCAGCACCCACAAGAATTCTACAACTGGGACGGTAAAAGGTCAGCCTGAGGAGACAGAAATTATTATAAAGAATGATTGATAAGAAGCTGCAGGAGGAATAAAAGTAATGTCTAAGATCTCAGTGCTGAAACTACAGTTTCTCACGTGTCAGCAGAAAAACTCCTCTACTTGCCAGCAGAGCTGGGGTATCCCAGCCCACACATCTGTCCATGAATACTTTGGCCCTTTCACTGAGAGGTGGAGGAGGAGTTATTTGTTTTGTTAATAAAAAAAAATCAAGTTACCTGTGAGAATGTGCTTGTAACTCTGTGTTGTGATGCCTTTGCAAGCTGTGAGAAGGGAGTGTTCTATGTACACATGGTACCAAAACAGTTAAGAAAGCAACAACGTAAGAGGAGTGCAGGAATATGACACTAAATCTATACTGTCCATAAAATGCTTCTTTACAAATGTGGATGTTTGTATCAGCCATGCTATCAATAATATCTTTTTTAAATTTACTTTTTCTTCGTCTGTTTCTTCTTTTTTCCTTTTCTTTTTATTTCCATTTTTCCCTCCAATGTATGGCTGTGATGGAAACTTCCAAATGAGGAAACATGTTAATCAGTTTTCCAAGGATGTTCAAAACTGCAGTGCAGGAAATACTGCATATCTTCAGCCAATTTAGGATAATAGAGAGGAAATTTAAAGACGTAGAAGAACCAGGAGTGCAGACAGCAGGATGGTCAATGCAGAGGCAGTATTATTAATGTCTGAATCAGCCCTAGGGACAGACAGTGACTGAACTGGGTTAAGGCAAAAGATCAATTCTGTTTGATAGTTGTTAACAAGATTGATAGAACTTCTCGAAGTGAAAAGCTGCTGGTCTTCTATGATAAGCAAAACGAGCACTATTTTCCTGTTAATTTTCTGAGTCCTTATCCGAACTCGTAGAATCAAGGATGTCAAAAAAAGAATTCATCTTATAATTAGAAGTTCTATAGAACAGTCTCTGTTACTCACTACTCTTAGCTTTTATGATTTATACCATTTGGCCTAGAAACAGTGGATGTTTGGCAAGCAGGGCCCTCTCCTGGTTTATTGCCCCATGACATCCTTGAGAAGGCAGAGACACGAGAGCCAATGCTGCCAGTCACCGCTGATGCAGATTTAGAGAAGAGTCCTTTCAGGAGGGACTTAGGTACTTTTCCAAGGTTTACTAAATGTCAGAGCATACATTCGGAGTTTGCAGTCTTGGGATATGCAGAAAGACCTGAACAGAATATGGATGCTCATTTCAGGATAATCTGACTTGAACAGCATACAACTTTTAAAATAACCCTATAGCCTTCACTTTTCCCTCTTTGCTACAAAAGGTTTCGTTAACTCTACACAAAAGGAGAAAATAAAGCAGTGGTCTTTTGTATAACAGTGGTTTAAATGCATTAAAATGAATCCTTGTGTGCAGGTTAAAGAGTAACTGCTTTTTTTATAACCTTGTTAAGTAACAAATGAAGTCACTCTTTGTGCTCACTAAAGCTTGTCAGCTTCACCAGAAAGATTTTCACTAAACATTATAGAAGATATTGCAAATCCATAACCTACATCTTCACATTTATTCCCAAACTATTATCCCCAGTATTTCTTAGACAGATGCACCTCTTTGTCTGGAGATCTGGAGCTGAACATAACAGCTAATCCCATCCCTGAAGCAACTGCCCAAGCACACAAGATTAGAACAGATTTGAAAGATACTGCAGTTTCCAACACTTTCTTGCAATTCCAGTGGATTTTACTGCTGTGGGTTTCCAAGTGAAGCTAAATGTAAAATGTTCCTGATAGGATTAAGTGGATATTCATAGTCTGCATAGTACAAGGTAATTTCTTTCCATGTCACACAGAAATTAACTATGACCTCGGATGTCTTTTGAGTGATCATCATATTAGTATATTATCATCATTTTAGTTCTGAGTATAAGAACAGAATGTTTTCTGAGGCTGCTCTCAGCTTTTTTCATTTCTAATTTGAAACTTATTAAAAAGGCCAGATTTTTGGGGAAAAAAAAATTGAAAACTTTTAAACTCTACTTCAAGCACAGCTTTCCATAGAATTAGGTTTGCATCCTCTGTGCTGCAAACAAATTCATTTTGCAAGGTACATCCTGTCAGTTGTTTACAAATGGTGTAAGGAATTGTTTAAACATATCAAGAGTTGTCCATACTGCCAGTGTAGATTCTAGTCTTTTGTTTACAAAGAAATAATGATGCCTGACTCTCTATCAGGTATTACTTGCCATTTTAATTGTTTGTCTTTTTCAGTTTTAACAATGTGCTCATACAGTATAATGGTTAAAAGTAGAAAGGATATAAGTAAACATTAATACACATCTTTCAGTGCGTTTTAGTTTAGTAGCATATATTAGAGTGAAATAATGCTTCTTTTTTTTCTTTTCTTTTAACCCGGAGGCCCTGAGAAACTGAAATGTACTGACTACCCTAAGGGACATGAAGAATCCTCTTTTTAATGTAATTTTAAATGAAACTCCAACCTTTATAATTGAAAATATTATATTGATGTTAATCCAAGTGTGCTTTAATAATGGACAAAACCGCTCTCTAATTACCTATAGCTGTGTCACTTACATTCTAAAGAGGAGCTCTAATCAAAGGAAATCTCTACTTATATCTCTAAATGCTGTATTAAAAGTGCTAATTTCAGGAACCACTTACTATTGTTTAAAACTAGAGCATATTTCATTCTTCCATGAGATTAAGAGACCTCTATCATTAAAAACTAAGTATAAACACTTTCGACATTTTAATCATAAAAATAGAATCTTATTAGTGCCATGTGTAGTAGTATCAAGTTACTGTAAATTTGGAGAGAAAAGGTATCCTGTGTGTGTGTGTACGTGTGATTGCAAGTTGTTGCTGTGGTGTTGCAGATAACATACATTATACAGGAATATGGTTAATGCGCAGACATTGTGGGAAAGCAATAAAACACAGCAGTAATAATTTCTTGCTAACACATCATTTTGGATTCTTCTCAGTCAGTTCTTCCTCAGTACACATGAACTTCCAGCTTCAAAATTTTGCAACAGAAGTAATTTCTAGAATAAATAAGAAACTGTTTAATTTTTCTGAAAAGTTTTGAAAACATGCTCTGCAGTTCAATAAAAGTTTCCTGTACTGAAACCTGAAATAAAATATTTAATGCAAGTTATTGTGGATGAGTTATATGGCTTTTGTAAAGGAAGTTATGCAGTTATGTTATCTTAGAAGTGTCTTTTTCAGTTAAAAAAGCATCCCTTTTTTTAATCTTTCTTGTAGTGCCTGGCAAAATTCCATTTCCATTAAAGACTTACCCGAACAGGCCTAAAAAAAAATACAGTATCAGCTGGAAATAAGACTGCCAAAATCCTGATCTAAGAATCAAGCTGCTATTGAAATACCTATGAATGCAGTTGGTACACAAGGGTAACATCTGAGTCTGAAAATCTGGTTCTGACTGTGTGTGATGTCTGTAGACAGAGCACCCAGAAATATAAAAAGTAACAGAATCTACACTATATTGGAGAAGGGAGTGGGGTTTGCTAATTTTTTTTTTTGGTACAGACTATCTACCCAGCATCTGAGGACAGTATTTATTACTCACTTTTTTGGGTTGTTGCTCCTTATGTTGGTAACACAGCTGGCTGGTGATCTTCAGCAGCAGTTCCACCAAACAAAGGACTGACAGCTGGACTCAGGGGTGTGATTTCAGACAGGTTATAAACCAGGGGAAGGATCGATTCTCTGTGAGCAGAGCTGGCCACACTCTGGTCCTGAGCAGATGGCAGAGGCTCAGTATATCTGGACAATGGTGGTCTATGCTACAAAAGGAATCAAAATCTTAAAATTCTGTCTGGGCTCAGATGCTATGAGAAGAAAAGAGAATTATGCAGGAAACTTTTGCTAAACAATGTGTGAAAAAACACCATTAACAGCAGGTTTGTTTGGATCTTCTAGTGATTACTAAGTATGGAACCATAGTTTTCTGACACTGAGAGTGTAATGAAAAGGCAAAGCAATGCCTTCGATTTAGTCACTAAGTTAAATTCATTCAATTTAAGCAAAATTCCAGTCACTACTTAGTCTGTAATATAAATAAAGCAAAAAATGGAAGGAATTTTCTGGTAAATCAGTGCTGCTTAACATCTAGTATACTCATTGGGCAGGATCTGACACTTTCGATCTGTCCTAGTTCTAGCTAATAGCCAGCTGATAATCATTAGAATTTAAGAATTTACCTCGATAAAAGTGTTAAGCGGTCAACTCTGCTCTACAAATTGCAACTATTATATAAAAATTTGACTATCTAATGTTTTAGTATATTGAAGAAGATTTACAAGATTTTTAGTACAAATAGCTGCCTTAATCAGACATAGATTACTTACTGAGAACAGAAAGGAATTTTATACTACTCAATATCTTCCGATTTACAGGCCACTACTGAAAAAGTCAGTTTGTGAAAACTCTTCACAGTCATTGGAACTCTGAAAATTGAAATCTAGCTGAAATGTAAAGGTGCAGACAATTCATCCAATCCTTTGAATTTTACATTTCTTCTCTGTCTACAAGACTGTGTTTATTTATGATAGTAATTCAACAGCTGAAGATTTAACTGTAACCACAGCCAGCCAGAATCAAGTGTGTGACTATCTAATCCCATCTGATATATCTAAGAATCTACCTAAGAATCCTTTCTGATTCTTATCACATGCTTTATAAAGTCAGCATCTTATCTAGGTTTACATTTATTTTTCTTAATGATACAGAATGTCAAAACAGTGTCACATAGATCTGTTTAGAGTTATCACAAGCCGAAAACCTAAACTGATCACACCTAACAAAGGAGCTCTTATTCTTAGAAATTAACCTGGATTTTGAAAGTGAACTATTTAATTATGAATGATATTATATAAACAATAATACAAGATATTATATAAACAATAATACAAGGATTAATAGTGGATAATCCATTGACTCGTCCACAGTAAATCAGTAATATTTAATTATCTCTAATCTATATTCAATTAAAGTAATATTTAAATACCAGTATAATGGCTTGCTATATCCATTCCATGCAGCTACAGAGGTTTATACATCAAGTATTTCAACCAGTTTATCCAAGTGGTTGTAAGGGCAAGCAAAGCTCAATTTTTATCATCGACTACTTTAGGCAAAGCAATAAAAATGCCCTAAAGAGTTCACAAATATCCTAATCTGATACTCCGATACTTGGACAGTGGCTGAAAAATTTCAGAGATCTAATAAGAGAACTAAGGTGATACACACCTGCAGAAAATATTATCTATTGTATTAAAATTCTCCCTCTCCTGTCTGTCTGTCCAGCAGCACTATTTTGGAGGGCAGAACCTAGTGCAGGTCAGGAGAAGTTTAAAGCTGGAGAATGAAGAGTAACATAAATGAGGAGTCCAGGAAGTACAGCCCAATGTGGAAAGTGAAATACAACCAAAGGCTTAATATAGAAATCTGGCTGGGAACAATCTGGAAAGTATGTGACCATGACAAGAAGCATTGTACTAACAATTAGCTTGCACATAAATAAATATCCTGTGCACCTGCCTCAGTAGAAATGTAAGAGTTTCAACTCACTTCTAAGATGAATAAGACCTACAAAAAATGTGAGGACTGCTGGCATTTATTGCAACCAGGAGGCACTATTACCCTATTTCTTTTGTAAACATTTGTTCTCAACAAATAAGTTTACTCTAACTCTAAAAGTTTGTTTTCAAATACTTTGGTCTAGTCAAATGACATGTTATTTGCCTATTAAAAGACAGGTGAATGGTGAAATAAAGATGGTAAAATATTCGAATTCAAACAAAGACACACATATTTTAAAAACATTTGATAACAGTTGCTTATTTACTCACTGGGTAACCAATTCCTTCTGTAGGAAGTATATCAGTCTCTGAAGTGGTCATTTTAGGTAACTGTCTATTAGCATCTTCCATGGCAATTTCAGATTCCAAACTTGGAGATGGAGATAAAATATTGTAATTTCTGGTGTAGACTCCAGACTCATTCTCACAGATTTTTGTGATCAGTTTATTTTCAAGAGCTGAAAAGATTAATGAAATGATGACATTTTTTAAGAGTAATCAAAAGAAGTCACAATGATTCAGCAAAAGCTTTTAGTGCAGCATTAACCCTAAACCTTTAATCACGACTTGTGAAACATCATCTTTTGTAGTGATGTCAAAATGCAAATGTTAAGTAATAAAGTAACACAGTCGCTGAATTATTTTATTTTAATGCCATGTTGTTCTTTTAAGAAGAAACAGATAAAAATACCAAGTCCCTCTAGAAAGCAAAAGTCATAGCAGAGAACTTAAAAAAATGAGAGTGAAGGAAATAAAGTGTTTACATGTAAGAAAGAAAAAGAAAAATTGGGCAACCATCTTCTACTTATTTGCAAAAATAAAAAACACCAGTGACTGGGAATATTTTTATATTGAGTCAGAGCCCTGAACATAATCCCAACTGGAACAAGAACCTTAGCTTTGATTCTTCTTAATGCCTTCAGTCCAAACTTGACTTCCTTCACAATCTCAGCACAGCAAAATAAATTTATGCTCGGGAAAAGTATAGGCTGGTCTACAGTTAGTCTAGATCAATGTACTTCTTTTTTCATGGGTCATTCTAGATTTCCTCTGGATTTCCTCCTGATTTCACCTGTAGCCACAGAATTTTTTCAAGCCACATACATTGAAATTCACCATGTCTATCATATCCCATTCCACTGGGTATGGCTCCACCATTTTTTCCTGAGAAGCAGGGTGAAAGCATAGGCTTCCCTATGGTTTTCAGAAAATACAAAAAAAGGAAAGGGTGCTGGTAAGAGAGAGTGGAGGGATTCCAAGACTGACAAGAGCCAAAAGAAGGAGAGACTGAGTCCAAGATGTTATGCCAAGATGGAAGGAAATCTGCATCTCTCTAGGATGAAACCATGGCCAAGCACAAAAGAAAGGCCACTGTAACCTCTCACAAAAGAGGATTATCCCAAAGAAGACCTGAGCTAAGAAAACTGATGTTCATTGTGGCTTATTGTTTCTGCAAGAGGTAAAAATTTGGCACAGGTTTCATTTGGCCATAGATGATGCCAAACAAGACTGAGCTGCATCCAGAAGAGAAACATAAGCTGCCACTCAGCAAGCTGCCTTGTCTGGCCACAGGAGAAGCCGAACTCCCTTACATGCTTATTTCAAGTTTCCTCCAATGAAATAGTTTCTTTTACCTGAAAGTGTTATGAAGTCGTCTATCTGATAAACATGTTCTTCATCAGGGTCTGTTGCGATGAGCCACATTTCTCTCAGGAAATCATCATAATGAGGATCAGTCCTCTGAACAATCCCAATGACAAATATCTCAATATCTGTAGCATGGGCCTCTCTTACTACAGTATCCAGTCATACTTTATCCCGACTGTCTGCTTGCCCATCTGTTATTACGACAGCCACCTTCCTCACCGCCGTGCGCGCTGCCTGAAACAAGTGAATGGCTTCTTGGATAGCAGAAGCTGTGTATGTTCCTTCTCCCAAGTAGGGCATGTTGTCAACAGCTGATTTCAGGTATTCTTTGCTGGTGTATTGCTTCAGAGAAGACACCAAGTCCACCCTGTGGCTGAAGTTGATAATGCCAATGCGGGTTGTAGCGTGGTTGGCCGAAACCTTGTCAATGACTGTTTTCATAAAGGTTTTGATAATATTGAAGTTATCTGGTCCAACACTTTCTGAACTGTCAATGACGAATACTAGTTCCAGTGGTGTTACTCTACATTTGATACCACAGCCTAGAATAATAATTTCAGACATTTTATGAGAAACCACCTTCAAAAAATGAATTGAACTCATGTCAGATTTACAGTCAGTTAAAACTCAATTAATGAATTAATTTCTAGTTACTGGTACTGATCAACAGAAACAGAGCTGGACCGAATTACTTTAGATACAGCTCTGACAACATAGTGAGCATCGTTTTCATATCAGTGGAATCCTGACACACAAACATGCACAGGAAAAATCCATTCAGTCAAGATAAATTCACTATGTTTTATTAGAACTACTTTTTTTCCATACTTGATTGCTTACCACATATTTCCTTGATAAGTCTGATAACATCTTCTCTCTGAAAAAAAGTATTAATTTGTTGTGTGTTCTAGTGTTAAGAATGCTGAAATATTTATTTATTTACAAAAATGCAAACAATGCAATATCTCATAAACAGCCTTGTGTAAGATCACATGACTTTTAAATACTTTCCCCAGATAAACTACTATTGTTTTTCAATAATTAATTTATGTACTTACCGAAAAACCAGGTTCACCTTTTCTTTCCCCAGTTCCCTGAAAACCTGTAGAATGAAATAATTAACAAACCCCAAATTTGCCTAGTTTCTACTGTGTAAATGTAAGTAACATGAAAATGTGTTTTACCTTTGGCCCTGGAGGTCCTGGGTCTCCAATCTCTCCTTTGGCACCTTTGCACCCTGTATCACCTTTGTCTCCATAGTCTCCCTAATTTAAAACAACTGTATTAAACACAGTCAGAACTCCAGTTTTCTTGATTGTCAGAGCTTTAGGTAAGGTTCAATGAGCTTTTAAGACAAATTTTCTGGCATTTTTAGTTTCGTTTTTTTTTTATTAATTGTTTATCATGTATGTATTATAAGGACAATATCTGAAAAGACTACCTGTCCATGAATTGAATCAAACCTTACCAAAGTTAATGTCACCACTAATAATAATGGAAAAACAAATATGATTTCCTGACTGTGGTGTTGTTGCTGCTTTCTTACACTTAAATATATTAAAACCTGATCTCCTTTGTGCATATATGAAATTCCTGCTGAACTAAACCACTCCTTTTCATGTGTGACAAACAGCAAACAGAGAAGAGAGTATTTCAATAGATTTACATTGAGTCAAAGATTAGTCAATATACACGATGAACATGAAGATCAGTGAAAATATTGCAGTTATTATTATACTATGGAGCATTTGGCATGTGAGAGAAAATAGAACTAGGAGGCAGAAATTTGAATCTGTGTGAAAGAACTTGATATTTACTATTGCATCAAAGCTCCCAAGCTGTTAGATGTGAATAGCTAACTGCAGAAAATTCTCACAATTTTCATAACAACCACGAAGTTATTGAGTAAGGAAAGATTCACGTTTGGGCTTCAGTCATTGTAGAAAAAAACAAGTCAAACAAAACAAAGCCCTTAAGAGACATTAATCATAATGCAATTCATTTTTTTGGTCAAAGCCTGGCAAATAAAAGGACATTTTGTAATGCCTGAAAAATATCAAAACTAACTGAATACATAATTTGAATAACTTAGAATTATTTTCCTGCTAACAGGTATGACCTCATTCTAAATCCTACTTTGTAATCTGATCCTTAATGACAATTAGAATCTTCACAGACTTCAAAGCTGACAATGAGTTGTAGGTACTTACCTTGCCAGCTATACAAGGTAATGTCTTTGCCTTCTGTTTCTCTTCAAGTTATCTGGTTATCAAATAACCTATAAAGGAAGAAACCCCCTTTTTTTTCCTTACCACAAACCTAGAATTTACCTTTCGTCCAGGAAGGCCACTTCCTATTGATCCCTTCGGTCCAGTAAAACCTTTATTTCCTTTTTCTCCCTGTACAGAATACAGAACTTTAGTTTAACTGAAAATTAAAGTGAAATCTACACTGTCTCTCTTCACTTTAGAACACTCTCCATCATAGAGAAAGCCAGATATTTGTGCTATGGGATGAAGCACACAGTTTTCAAAACAAAAGTGGTCTGAGCCTGGAGAAATAAGCAATCAGCTATGATTCAGAGCATACACAAGAACCTTATATAGTATATTATGAAGAATTTATTCATGATTAATTAAATGAAAATTTGTCATTCCACTAAAAGTAATGAAAGACAAAAGTAGCCTCCTGAAGGGTCAGATAGGTATTCATCCTGTCTACAAGCAGTAAAATGAGGTCCAACACCAAGTTTCTCTAGAAATACACATTCAATATCTCTCCAAGGTAGACTTAGTTTTTCTGCTCTTAAGTAAATAAGAACTCATCTCTACTCTTCACAGTGTGGAAAACAGAACACCTTTCTGCTGTTACTTCAAAAGACAGTTATCAGTCCAGTTACAAAGCTCAAAATTGTTTATAAGGATTGCTGAACATGCCCTCCTGCATGCACACAAATTAAAAAACACATCCATGCTAGCAGTGTGGGCACACAACATTATAAAACATAGCTGTCATATACAAACAGAAAATTCTTTACAGCTTCTGGCTTCTAGAAACTTTTGTGCTTTATTTAATAGGACAACACAAATATTTTTTTCAGATCAACTGCTATATGCATTTTAAACACAGCTAGAATTGATTCTGTTTCCTGGTACATAAACACTTCACCATAATTCACATTACATACATAATTCACATAATAGTAGAGCTGGGTGCAGATACCAAAACCAGCTCCAGAGAATGTCAATGAGATCAGCAGCAGCTACCACCTGTATCAAACCTAACTATGAGGTGCAAGTAAAAGGTTAGTTAGTTCTATTTCTCAGTCAAGAGCTCTCACTGTCCCACTAAAGAATCTTTTACTAATGCTTGTATTGCTGCTCACAAATGGGTCTAAAGAGGTCCCAATGCTCATAATGAACAGAAAAATACAAAAACGTTTCTGAGTTTTTCCAGCCTTCACCTAAGGTGCACCAGTGCAGCAGGATAGATCACTGACTATTCCTGCTGTGCTGCATAGGGGCTTACGGATTCCTGCAGGCAGAGAAATAGCTGCGCAGTGCACAGCTAACTCAACCTTCTCTTTCTTGTACTAAAGGCTCCTGGCTCCCATGAGTTGGGAATTCACCGGGAGTCAGGCAATGTGATGTATCTCCTTGAAGACAGTGTACTACATGTCATGTCCATGGATGGTTTTCCCTGTCCAAATTCCAGATTTGACTGAGATCCTGCTGAGATGACAGCTTCTGCTTGCATATGGGTGCGCTGTAGTCTTGCTCCGTGCTGGGGAAAGGTGTCCAAGGCACTCCACCGTTCACATTGCCACTGGAGCGCTGTTTTTCCAGCCTTGCCCTGTGGGAGCCTCCTGGTCCCCTAGCCCAAACTTGGGGAATTAAATGCTCTTCTCGTCACCAGGGATACCTCTCCCTGACCTGCTAACCAGCAGCCTCCTGTCTCTGTAAGCAGAACTTCCCCCGCTTCTTACAGCAGCAGCAATTCAGACACTGTTATGAAGATGCTGGAGACTGGAAAACAGTGAGTGCATCAAACTACACAGCTGATCCACTTGGGGATTTCCTGTAAACAGGAAATACTCTGAAGGCAGCGGGATTCACAAGGCAGTTTATTTTGCATTGTCACAGGAACTCAGAGTGACTATTTAATCTAATTTCCCTTAAATCACTTTTAAGCAGGATTGTGCTTCTTGGGGCCCTCATCTAGGTATTAATGCAAATGGCTTTTAAACACAGTGAAATGGTGTGCCAGCTTGTTTCAAGGCTTGCTGTTCAGCACTGGGATGGACTATCCTTCCCACTTGGCTCATCACACAGATACCAAGTTAACAGCTCTGCAGGTGTGCAGAGCACATACATACGAACCAAAACCAGGATATGCTGTGTATTCCAGTGGTCCTTCGCTGGTAATAAATGTTAGATCCAACAAAACTATAGATTTATTGCTGCCATTTGTTACTGCCCATTTGACATTGTTAGGATGGTGTTCAGGCAATAAAAACTGAATGAGACTTACTGTTCTAAGTAAATTCATACCCATACAGCTGACATATGTCATAAGCACACATTTGAGTTTCATCCTTTAAAACATCAACCACAGAACCAAATCCTGCTTCCTCTACTTGTGCAATCAATCAACATTAGAAGGATTTATCATCGATTCCATAACAGTACATCTAGTAAAACTCAAGAAGTGTGCTGTATTAATTTAAAAATATTTCTGGCTTTGCCAGTTCAATCCATGTACATAATTAAATTCAAACTTGGCCATCAGCATTACCATAAAAAATAAAAGTAGTATGCATGTAAAAATGCAAACCTTTCAATCCCTGACCCTAATATCCTGCTATATTATGGATCAATAATCAGTCTTCTATGTAAAAATGTCATTCTATGAACTGAGTGCATATCTGAGAATGTCTAGACTGTGGTTTTGAAAGGGAACCAAGCATAAAAAAGAAGACCTGTGAATATAGCTACCAACATAAAGTAACTTGAAAACCAACTCATTTTTGGCATTCCATTCTTACCATATACACACTGAGATCTCTCTCTCTATATATAAAAAAATATGGGGAGTGGTACTGATCATTCAAATGCAGGCGTAGAGCAGCTTTAATCTGATGAAGAGTTGCCAAAAAGAATGAAGTTTGACGTGTGAAGAGATAGAAGGACAAAATAGACAGACAGATCAACAGACATTAGTATGGAGGAAACTGGAAGCAAGGCAGTTGCAAAAGTTGCTCAGAAATAAGCTGTTCCTAAGAGTTATATAAACATAATCATAATTTTTAAAAGCAATTGCTAAGGGAAGAAAACAGAAATGGCAAGAGCAATCGTACCTACACAGCTCCTGTAATGCTACAGAAAAAACAGCAGCTGAGTTTGATCCACCATATCATTACAGTTTTGTTTTCAAACCCAAAGTCATTTCATAACCAGGACACATTACTTTCTGATATCATTAAATTCCACATCCTTACATTAGAAACATGCCTTTGTTTGACAGTGTGTCAGTGAACTCTGCTCTTCCACTGGAAAACTTTCTTACTGAAACTGAGTTCTCTACACTTGTAAATATGCTTTAGATATTTATTCATAGCAGTGCCAACATAACATCCAGACACATCTGTGTGCATCTAAATATATATATATCGAGAGACAGGGAGAGAGAGGGAGAGAGATGGGGGGCAATGGAGGCAGGGGTGGGGGGGGGAAAGATGTGTATATGTGCACACTGAGCATATTTTGGGTAACCCTGATCTTTTCACAGGAAAAGAAAAATATTGTGCAATCTTTATATTTTTTATGTATCATGAGATGCATTTGATTGCTGAAAAATTTTTGTCCAGAATGGCAACTGTGCTTTTGTAAATAACTTCACATACCCAAAGAATTAACAAAGATATATCCAAATACTAGATTCTGGAAACACGGCAGAAATTGTTATTAAAGGCAGAAAGGAAAGAGTTTTCCTATACCACAAAGCCATACAGAGTTGGCAATTTTTTTTCTGTTTTTCACAAGAATCAAGCAAAGAGCTTGTGGAGATTCAGCAAACGAAGGAAGAAGAGAAAAAAAAGAGTTTTTTATGTACTCACATTGAAATATGTATTAGCTTTGTGATTACTGATAACAATTAATACAAAGCCAAATTGCAAACAGATCAGAAACAAAGGCCTAGACAGTCATGACTCTTAAATATGTAGAGATCTCTGTCTAAGAAAGTCTGGAAGCAAGATAAACCAGAACCCATAAAAGGAAGCTATACAGTAAGGGAAAAAGAAAGAACATAATAAAGTATGTTTTTATGCTGTGAAACACCTCACAGTGGAAAAAAAGGAAAAGCCCTCTGCAGAATAAAAATGGAAATATTAGAACACAGATATAAAAATAGAAGACATTGAAGATGTAATGAAAGTAAGTCCTGAACAAAATAAATTCCAAAGAAATCTGTACTTTTCTGGTAAAGCTTGTTGGAAGTAATTTCACAATGAACCAAAGAGGGTTTCTCCTCTGAATCATTTTGCAAACAACATACATTTTCATAAATGTCTTTGTTTGTTTTAGAATGTCATTGTTTTCCAATGAAGACCTGTTTGCCAGTGAATTCCCTGGTGGCTTTGGTATCTACAGCCAACAATTTAAGTATAGAGAGGCACCTTTTCTAACCAAATGAAAACATTTCCCCTTTTACTGAATCAGTGGTGGTTTGACCACTTATGAGTTGGAGACCTGACCACAATACTCTCAATCCAGAGAATTTAGAATCTAATATTTAAGGAAAACAGGAGGAATTTGGGTTGTTCTCCACTAGAGCCTCCAGTTTTAATAATTTTCTCCACACATTTATGACAAGGCAATTTAACAACTGAATTCTCAGAATATGTTGTCATGCTTCTCCTTTTAAGGAAAGAAGTTGCGGCTGGAACTGGGTGAGTAAAAACCCAGTTAAGAGTATGCAGGAGACTGCCTAATTTAATTTATATTCCTGCATGTGTTGTTCAACTTATTTTGACACAGTAGATCTCTGTTACCAGCTTTTACAAGTGCAACCCAGAGAAAACCAAGGATCTAAGTAAATCAATAAGATGTGGCAGAGATAAGCTTTTTTTCTCCAGGTTAAATACATTTTTACTGACAAGAACAATAGGAGAGCAATTGCATGCAAACAATAATGAAAACTCAGCAGATAAAGTACATATCGCACACCTTAAGAATAAGAAACTTCAGTGTAAAACTAGTATTTGTAGTTCACTGATTCACTGGCAAAGACGTAAAAAGACAATAAATCTCTCTAAGAAACAGTTTTAGAAGAAACTGAACAGATATCATATTAACTTGGATTACCTTGTTTCCTTGTATGCTGATGCCAGGGGAGCCAGGTGGACCAGGCAAGCCTTTACGTCCCATAATACCCTATAACAATCAATGAGGCAAAAAAAGAAGGATTAGGAGGTAAACTCCTGGTAACACTAAGGAAATAATCCCAACGTCACTGCAAGAAAAAAAGTAAAACCATGTCAAAGACTCTAGTTCTGATTCTTCTCTGATTCATGGTTTCTCACTGTGGGTCTTAGTAATTATCCTTGGCAAATTCTCAGGAAAGCAAAAGAACAATTAAGCTGAAAACAATTAAAGAATAAAAATCTTACTCATGACAGAGTGTGATATTTTCCTCATTTTTCCTCACACAGAAGATAACAGAAACCACATTTACAAACCAGCTTTGAGCGATCACCCCACAAAAGGGAGGCACAATGGTAGAGACACAAAGGACCAGAGCAATAAAACCTAGTATAAGTAAACCTGCCAGGCATGTTAGCTAGTTCTCAGGCACCATGGGCATTTGCCAACCCCCTGTGGTGCCAGGGTCTCTGGGAGCACCAGTCATTCAGAAAATCATGAGTGGGAGGGAAAGAGAGAAAAGCCAAAGCAGCACATGCTGATTGGTATCAATACAGTCAAAGTCAGGTGGAGCCCTTGTGCTTTGCAGGCAGGCTAATCTAACATTTCAAAGTGACAAAGAAAGTGATGTATATCCCTTTGATCACATAAAAATTAAATGATTGCTTTTCCTTTTTTTTCTTTATTTTTAGTTGAAAAAGTTTTCAAAATTTGATCAAGCTTCATCAAAGTTTCTGTCAAGTTCAGGTTGGACTTTTGGTTACTGTTTTATAATAAATAATCACTACGCACCAATACAGTAAATGGAAATCATTCAGTGGTATGCACAGATTTTGCACAAGTTGAATATTTAGGCAGAAGTTCAAGAAAAATTGGTCATAATGAAAGAGAAATTTATAGCTCTAAATTTTTAACTTTGAGGAATTAGTGATGTTTGAAAAGTCATTCTCATCTCTGCAGACAAAAAATTTTCCACAAGCCTTCACAAAATCTCTTGTGAAAAATACTATTTTTATATATATTTGTAAGCAGGAATTCTCACAAAACATTGTGCCAAATAGCTTATTTCAAGAGCTAGATCATAGAATCATAGAATTTCTTGAGTTGGAAGGTATCTCATTTCAACCCCCATGCCATGGGCAGGGACATCTTCCACTGGACCATGTTTCTCACAGCTCCATCCAACCTGGCTTTGAACACTTCCGGGTGGGACATCCACAGCTTCTCTGGGCAACCTGTTCCACTGCCTCACCACCCTCGCAGTAAAGAATTTCTTCCCGAAATCGAATGTAAACCTGCCCTCTTTCAGTATGAAGCCATTCCTCCTTGTCCTGTCACTACTTGCCCTTTATATAGTCCCTTTCCATCTTTCTTGCAGGTTCCCTTCGGGTACTGAAAGGCTGTAATTGAGTCACCCCTGTAGAGGCCCAAAGAAACTAATTTTAGTCACAGGGTGGATTGTGGCGGTGCATCCTCCCCACCCCAGGCTGCCCTATGATGTAAGAAAACGCTCATTAGACCTTGGCCTTGATGAACTGCATTTGCACTAAGCCCCTCTTGAGCTTGTCAGAAACACTGTCTGTTCCCAAGAACTAACGGGTGTTTAATGAGCCCCTGTTTTTTAAAAAACAGCCTTGGAAACTTATCTTTCTTGCCCAAAAAACAACCCAAGTGGAATAATATTTTTCTTACTGAACCCTCAAAGAAAGTTACAGACTCAAATTGTGGCCAGGATGGAAAATCACTATAACTAAAGCCTACTCTCTTGTGACCCTATAAACAGCGGTCCAAGGTGAGAGCCCTTTCAGCTCTCGATTCCCAGAAGATAAGGAGATAATGTGTATGTCTCAAACACTGACAACCAGATGGCTGTGGAGCCAAGAAAGAACTGTTTGCAATAACAGACAAGAACTGTTGGTAATAACCAAGGACTACTGGTATTAATAAACTGTGAGAAGGGTGGGTCATCCCAACCACAAAGACTTCTCTTTGCCAGGCTGAACGATCCCAATTTTCTCATGAGCCTTTCCTCATAGGAGAGGGACTACATACAGGACCTCACCCTTGAAAACAAAATATTGTTTCCCCACAGAGAACATTCTCAAAGGCTTTGTGAAAAGAGCACATAGTGCCACACATTTGTAGGATTTTGACACTCAGTCCAAAATTACTCTTTTCAAACAGGCTGTGTCAGTGTGATTTACCAAGGTACCGAAATTGCTGCAGCTTTCAGAAAGCAAGGGAAAATCAGACACATCCTGAAAAAGTATTCATGCCCTGTCACTTACTGCATATCTGGAGTTGTAATAGCAATGTTTCTTCATTCAGATACTAGTTTATACAAAATGGCAGTGCAGAGTTCTGTTACTCTCTGCTATCATGCAAAAAGTTACAAACTAGTATCTATCTTTAAACTAAAGGAAAGTAGAGAAATATACACAATGTTTCTCCTCACTGGCGTCGTAAAAATAATTGATGGATAAACCTGTCATAAAGAAATGCAGGCAATTACTGAATTTCTTTTCTTATCACTATGTTCTTTTTGAATTATAAATCACCTTAGTGGAGGGAGGAGAAAATTGCCCAGATATCGCATGCTGGCTGCTTATAGAATTAACTTTTTGCTTTCGTGTTTCTTTCCTAATGGTTTTACTAACAAAATTAATGGGATTTAATTTGATTAAGCAAAAATTGCAAACATAAAATTCACATTTAATGTATTTTCCAGCACAAAAGAATATCTTGGAAACAAGATAGATATAAGCATAAGAAATGCATCATTTAACAAATTTACCAGCCTGATAGCTCTGTTCAATCTCCAGATGTAATCTCATAAAGTTTAGCTCCAAATGCAATTTTCATCCCATTAGTATTCTTCCTAATCCAGTTGATAGAAGTGTATGGTTAGTGACCATGTTTATATACCTGATTTCCCCTGAAGTTGCACCAATGTAAATCAATGATTGATGAAGATATTTCAGTGTCTGAGAGATCAGCGTCTGGCAGTCAGCATCACAAAAGAGCACAAAAACTTCAACATGGCATCATACCAACTTTGGGACCCATGCTCCCCAATCCTGGTGGCCCTGGGGGCCCAGGATGGCCTCTAATTCCACAGTCTCCCTGAAAATAGTCACAGAAATGTCAGTCATCACCTAGAAACTGTTACATCTTCTATCCACTTACAAAGAAATCAAACTACTGAATTTAAAAAACAACCCAGACAAATGCTACATAAAAACCCAGCTGCTTTATAGATAGGTATTAAAAAAAAAAAGCCCCAACTACAGGCACCCACATCAATTAAGCTCTAGGTGAAGAACATTATTTCCCAAGCAAAAGTTCATGAGGTCAAAATCACCAACAGACTTAGGACTCTACTTAGCAGGCTTATCAGCTACAAAAGAAAAAAAGAAAAGCAAACCTGTTCTGAAACACCACCATTTTCCCATCACATTTTGCAGGGGCTTACCAGGATAGACAGGGAGCTTACTAGTGGAGCTGTGATCATGACTTTCACTGATACTGTGCTTGCTCTGACAAGATGTTTAATTTTCAGAACTGTCAAGTTTAGGCCTTTATGAAAACTAAATTAATTTTAATATCATCAATATAGAAGAATAAAAAGAACAGCCCCCTGTTTTTAAAAAAAGCCTTAATGTATATTCATTTAGCTTGATTTACCTTGATTTCTGAAGGAAATGAGGCTTAAGTGATACTCTGCCTGTGCTTCTGCTTCTCTGTTTGGTTCTCTTTTTGTCTTCCAGTACATTTTGAACTCATCAGTTTATTTCAGTCAAAATCATCAAAAATATAAGGGCCTTGACTACATTAATTTTCAACAGTTTTGGTGATAGTTGGAGGTTGGGAAATGGAGAGAGATTCAATTTATGCTTTTACTGAAGAATGAAGAAAACCAGAGGGGCCTCACCCCTTAACCACCAGGCAGAGAAAAGGCAGCAGCTGTCCGGTCAAGGGAAAATGAGTGTAACACAGAGCCTGGTGCTGCCTCTCGTGCTGCAGACAAACCCAGCAAAAGAGATAGTGGTGTCAGGGGACATTAGTGATAGGAGGAATGCACAGGGACAGATGAGTCAGCTTTGTTTTCCTCAGACAATAATTGTACAAATGAGGGAATAGGCATACATTCAGCACACAATTAATAGAAAACTGCCATCCATTCTTTGAAAAGAAAAAAGAAGTCTAACTGATAAGTCAGAGATGTAGAATATTATGAATCATGTTTAGCTTGATATCCCTAAACTTATTCCTATGCAGGCAAGTGCAAAAGAAAGAAATGCACTGATAAGCTATTGATCATCCAATATATTAATAGAAGAGCAGAAGAAATTGTATTTCTTGACAAAATTAAAAGAAATAATTATAAAAACTCTTAATTGTACTTATTTGTGCACTTGGAAAAGCTGTAGAAAGGGCTGTGCCTGCAGAGGGAGCTTTCGATCTAGGAGAGAGGTGCAAGTATAAATCACAAATCACAGATGTCACTTGAGTAGTGGTAGGTGAAATGAAACAACATTTCAAACAGATTTAAAAGGAAAAAACCAAACAGAATCCTCTTTCGATTTTCTTTACATTCTGGGAGGAACATGTGCAGTCATAGTGACTGCTTTTAGGTGAAATTCCCAAGGTTCAGTCTCCAGCAAGATATCACTCCAATCCTGTTTTTTACCTATGGCTATGATATTTTCATGTTAAGTCCCAACATATGTGCTAGTTATGCAAACATACTAGGGTCCAAACTGTGCTCAGGTTTGTGGGATTTGGAGAGGTGGGAATTCTGAATACAAAGGCTAAGGCTTAGACTAGGGTTATAATGCTCTCCTTCCTGATGTAACATCTGGCTTTGGAATTTCATTTCCTCTTTCATCCAAAGCATTGGAGACTGGCCAGTCTGAGTCAGGACAGAGGCATGGTACATGGAAGCTCTTAGCTTTAAATTACTGTGTCAAGTTGATTGGGTTAAATTCAGTGCCACGTTCAGTCGGGAGGAAACTTTTCCCTCAGGTGACCTAAGGCTTTTATCAGAACTTCCTTGCCATTGCAAAGAGCCAAGACATTGGCAATGTATCCATCTTCTATCTAGTACCATCTATTATCAAAGGAATGTTTATTTGTCCCCAGTGGCCCCACAACCATAACACAGCCCTAAGCTGTTGGTAGGACAGCTCTTCATGAACAAAATTCGTGCAAAGCAGCCAAAGCTTTCCCTGCCCAAGCTTCACTCTGAAATCTGCCAGACCTAAGAGATAGAGATGTTGCATTAAAAGGTATTTTTTAGGGAGATCCTGGGCTGCTGCAGCCTGTGAAAGAGCCTGTGAGCTGCTGTGCTGGAAAGTGAATGGGAGGTTACCAAACATAAACGATTCCTTATGGCCCAGTATCCAGTATACCTACAACCTGCTCTTAGACCAGCCCTGCCCAAAAAGAGCCTAAGGGTGACCTGAAGTCATCTGCCCCTTCCTCCCATGGGTAACACAGTCTTCCACAGGGTCGTTGCAGGTGAAGGATTGAATTTTAGCCTCACATGCTTAGTTAGTAACAGATGTCTCACTGAACAGCTCTTTTGTAGAGCTTTATAGTAATCCTCACAGTTTCTGTATTTCTTGGCTTAAAGACTTTTATTTTGCTTTATGAGTTGTGAAGTGGAGCAGTTATTTTTTCTAAGGTGTCATACTAAACTGTCCTTCAGGGAATTCATTTCAAAAACAATTAATACTGTTCTTTGATGAGGTCTAATTTATTTCCTGTATTGTGCTTGTAGACAAGTTTATCACCATCAGCAAAACAGTGAATTAGGAAAATACTACTGAAGCAAGAAATAAAGAGCTGAGTCAAGATAGTGTAAAGTGTGGGATTCCAGTGTCGATTCTGTATCTTTTATTCAAGAATATAACCACTAAATGACCTAATGGTCAACTGAAAAGTAAATATTGCATTTCCAAATATATATACCTCATTTACTGTGAAGCACGTGTATTTGATACTGAAACATACAGCAGACACTCCAATATTCTCTTCCGTGAGAGCTAATGGATATAAAAGTAATTGTAAGAACAACATATTATAAAGAGAAAGATATTACATCTCTACTTTCCATATTTTATTTCAAATAGGCAAAGGCCAAGCTGCAAAAGTTGTTTATATTGCAACTGGATCCAGCCCAAATGTTCATGCACTAGGGACTCCGCTAAGGATTTTAATAATCTTTCTGCTATCCAGTTACTTGCTTTATTTCTAGTGCTGGGCTCTTGCTCTTGAATGTCTGTAACTCACCTCCTAGTTGGCAACAGTGCTTTTAAATCAAATTTTTATTATATTCTGACATTATGTGCTTCTGTTTTAATGCTACAGAAAATAGGGTTCTGCCAGGTCTGAATGCATCCCACATGTTCCAATTTTGTCTTCATGTGAATTTGACCTCTGATACATAAAATTCCTGTCTAGCAGTGTGCACATATGTGAGCCATTTCTGAAAGCAGAAAGAACAGAGCTTTGATTCAGATGAGTGGAACATTCCTATATAATGATCCTCAAAGGAATTTGAAATTAACTAGTGTGTAAATTTATGAGCCTCTTTTATCAAATAAATGTTCTTTTTCTATATGCAGAGATCGTTGCTGTTCTTACTTTTTTCTTTCTTTTTTTTTTTTGTGGGAGGTATAAGAGGTAGCCAATGCATTTACATTTTATTTGAAAAAAACCAGAAGATTTTCCAATTATGAACTAAGTTCTGGGGGAATTCCTGCAATTCAAGTGAATTCATTTGCTTTGTGGCACCTTTGCTGCCAAGACACTATGCAAAGATTAAAAAATCAAAATAGGCAAACAGAGGCAAAAAATCAGAGAATGAGAAGAGATGCTCTTATACTTAGTTTGTTTTTTCCCAGTGCACTCTATACTATGTCTGGTGTGGATAAACAGAAGCAAATCAGAGATGTTATATCTGGTTGGGTAATGGTGCACCACTCATACACTGCAAAAGCTACAGCTGCTCACTCTGCATAGAATAACATACATTTCACTCAACATGACTAACAACCAATCTAGGTGCATCATCAAAAAGAAACCTACCTATATTAAGGTAAAAAATGCAAATCACATTTTTTACCAGATGTTTTTAACTCTTGAATTTTTTATTATTCTGACAGAGAGCTAGATAAGCATTATTCTGAGCAGGCAGGTTTGGTGGGCAGTATCACACTGTAACATAACAAAACCTGTAGTTCCATGACATATAGGTTCATACAAAATTTGGTGTAAGCACGACTTGCCCTAATTGTTTTGTATTACTTGCAAAGTCAGCTACTCTGCAGGGTTCTTTGTAATGCAAATCCCCCTAGAACAAGATGCCACTTCACAACCCCTGCATACAGTGCATTCAGAATCCATGCCATGAATCTATTCATGGTTATTATGAGTAGAAAACTGTGGATAGGCAGCTTCTAACTCTCTGTCTCCATCAACACACAGAGCTGCAGGCACAACAGCAGTGAATTTGCAGCCCTATGGCCACACATGAGCCATGTGAGGACACCTGTCCAGTCTGCTCCCCGGGACTGACCCCCACTTGGGCTGGAAGAACATTAGGAGCACCTGCAGATCACATCACCTAGTTTAGCTTCATCTGAAGGAAATCCATTTCCTGGCTTGTGGGATCACTCAAACCCCTCTTTGGTCTGAAAACCTAAGCACAGCAAGTGGGTCCATTAGGAGTTTCAGGGTCAACAGCACACCTCCAACCCAGCCTAAAACACCCATGTAGATCAGCTGAGAATCCTCTGAGTCTGCATGTGTGCTGCCCAAACTAGGCTGACTCATGCTGAGGGTTTGCTCCATAGGCTGGATCACACCCAGCTCCCACAGCCACAGGAGGCCCTACTGTATGAACCTGCAAACACAGCTTTTTTCCAGTCCATGTTTTTCAACAGTTTGGATCTTAGATTCAAACTACCTAATTCTGAAAATTTTTGTGACGATAGACACGACTTGATGGAAATAAGATACTTTTAATTTGCATGACAACTCTGATCTGACCTGGAACTGTCAGAAAACATGGGAATAGTGACACCTATTTATCAGTTTGGTTTTGCCTAAGATAAGGATAACAGTTTCTATTACTAGGCATTCTATTATACTATTACTAATATTAAATATAATGGAATTGTTAGAGCCTCACATCTTGGTCTCAGCTTTTTCACTTTTGCTCAGTCAAACTTGGGGTCTTTTGCCAAATTTATTATTAATGATAATGTTCCACTAACACATCACAGGTCATTTTCCCCCACAAAAAGATGCTACCAATAAACCTGCTTTACTAGTACCATGAATATAATTCACTCCACACATCTTGAGGAATGGTGATACTTTTTATGCTGTTCATGGCTTGAGAAGGGACCAACAAATAAGCATTTGACTAGTATATAAAGGAATATGAACAACTCTCTTAAGTGGCAATGATTAACATTACTTAGAGCCAAAAGTGGAAACTCTAAGTACTATAGAATTATAGAATCATCAAAGTTAGAAGAGAAATTTAAGTTCATCAAGTCCAAATGCCTACCTGGCACTACCACAGTAACCCCTAAACCACTGGTCCAGTGCCAGCTCCAGACACCTCTTAAACACCTCTAGGGATGGTGACTCCACCACCTCCCTGGGCAAACTATTCCAATGCTTGACCACCCTAAATGTAAAAACTTTTTTTCTAATATCAAATCTGAGTCTCCCTGTCTCAGCTTAAGGCCATATAACAGCTAATTTATGATTTAATTAAATACATATGTTATTTTACCACAAGACTTATAGTGATTTAAGAATAACTATGATAAAAAGACTAGATGCCATGTTCACCACTGGAAAACCTGGCAAAAATCAGCTTTTACCTCTTCATCCCCAATGCATTTTATGACTCCATATTGTAGCTCCGTCATTCATGATCTGGGTTAGAACTTTTCTAATAATTACACAGCTGAAGTGTTGCTTGTCCCAGCAAATATATGAATTCATGGTTGTAAGAACAGAAGGAACTTGTGACCCACTTTTTGATCTGTGATATAAATCAGGCACTACGATTTTCCTAAGTGCATTTCTGCATAGTTGTATAGTTGTGATACTTTTCAGAAACCCAACAAACACTGATTTTAAAACTTGCAGTTATGAGAAATTTCACTGTGATTATTCTAGTAGTTTCCTTTCATTTTAAAAAAAGAAAGTATTTCCATTTTGCATTTAACTCAAATTTATTTATATTAGCCCCCTATATTTCCACTGAAATTATGATTTATATTTCTGGACTTCATAATCCTTGAACTATGGCATCATAATGGGAGATCATCTTTTTTGATAATGTGAATTCCCAATTCCTTTTCTGTAGGAAATGCTACTTTCCAGAATTATGTATTTAGGAAGCAAGGAAGAATTCAGACAAAATGATACCCATAGACATTCTTTAGTCATAAATTAAGTCTTTATCAATATCTGCCTTGATAATTTCATAAGATTTTAGGATTTTAATTAATTGCTTTTTTGTAATATCAAGAAATATGTAGGATAAGACTACGTTATAACAAGCCTGGTATTTTTATTTGGAAACATTCAATCTCATACAGAAAAATTTAATCAGTTTAGCCATATGCATTCTTTGTAAATTTATATTGAATAACATAATTGAAATTACTTTTAGTTCTTGCATTACTTGATGTGAAATGTCTTGTATTGATAGGCAGTAATTCAGAATAGAAGCACAAAGTCAGGTTTCCCCAGTCCCAACGCCATTGGGACCATTCTGTGGTAATTCTAAAGTCAGGTCATTCTAAGAATGAATGCCCTTCAATTTTTCCTTTATTGTGGATGTTTTAGAGAGGCTTTTGCAGTTTATTTTAAACATGAATTCTCCTGTTCTGGGGACTGAAGTTGAAAGTTCTTTCTGTTTGGGAAAAAACTCGTTTGGGCAATATTTCGTTTCCTCCTGCAAAAGGCTGCCTGTTTCTTATTTCACATATGCAATGAGGAAATCATTAATAAAACCACTCCAGGACATTTTAAAGAAATTTGTTGTATGATTATAGTCCTAAGTCTTTTTTTCTGACTTTTTATAACATAACATTTACAATAGGAATTTTTAGGTAAGTTACATACTGCTTACAGTTTCATAAGACTTTAGCTATTCTGGGTTTTATGAAAAACATTGGAAGTATTTCAGTGTTGTATTCTAATCCCTTTACCAGTTTTTTTGTTTGTTTGGGGTTTTTTGTAAGTGTTACCTCTAAGCAAATTTTAATTTTAGATAAAGGGTTACAGTCTTCTCTTAGGAACCCAACTTTAAAAATACCTCAGTATTTCCATGTAACCCCTAACTCATTTTTCAGCCTCATACCAAGAACTTCTGACAGAGAAAGGAAGGGCATAATTATTAGACAACTCTGTGCCATGTTAGATTCTGACTTCCACGTGGAAACACCAGCATCTAGAAACATCCTGGGTCTTTGGACATATGGAAAACCTGCAGATTTGCATTAAGTCTGAGGATAAAGCAAGAACTAGTTTCTGTAATGTCAGAAAAGTCTATCACAAGCTTTCCTTCTAACAGAAATGAAAAGTGGGAGATGAGAATGAAGTATTTTGTCATATATTTGTCATTCTAATCAAATGCATTTTTCGGAAGATGTTTGTCTACCTTGTTTACAAGACAGATGCATTGGTCTACCATTGGACAAATACCTTTGGTCCAGCATCTTCCACTCCTCTTGGGCCTGCTGATCCTTCAGGGCCTGCTGGTCCTGGAGGTCCCTGGTACAGCAGAGGAATAAAGAACATTAGTAGTTGTCCTAAGGTACTCGTGTTCTTCAACAAGCAGAGAAATTCTTCACATTTCTGATGTGTTCTTCAACAAGAAGAGAATTTCTTCACATTTCTGATGTGTACTGAGCAACAGCCATCCTCAGTCCCAGGCAGAAACCTAAAAAGACTCAGATTGGTGGAAAGAAGTACAACTCTTGACTTAAGAACATTGTTCTCAGCTTAGAGAAAAGAGTGAGAAAGCAGCTGTTGCTCCATGATTCATATGCTGCAAGCATTAGACAACTGAAATACCAGAGCTAACTCATCTAAATTTGTGGGTTAGGTAACCCTAACATACCTGTGTGTATTTGCTAGTCTGCTAGTCTGTTTGATAGTCTGCTTTCCTGAACTCTCTGCTCAGTTCATTTGCCCCTTCAGCTGCCTTTCACATTGTTGGAGATATTCCCAGGCTCCCTTTCAGCATTCAGATGGCTTTGACCCATCCCGCTACTGACTTTGCTACATAAATCTTGTCCATGTCTGGTTTATCAAGTGGTTTATCAAGTTGTTTTTTTACAGCTCATGGGGCATGGAATGGCAGGGGAAAGATGGTACATGATGCTGCATGTGACACCACAACAGAACCTTTGCACATTACGTGATGTGAAATGTGTCAGGTACATGGCATTACACCAGGAATTCTGAGGGAATGCCTTATGAACCAATTCTGATCCCAAAGGATCTTCTCAGGATCAGTTCAAATGATAGAAAATTGGAGCTGAACTGGAATTTGGAAGCATTCAGGTCCCACCACAGTGCATTTGGGAGTGCTTGCATGGTTGTAGTTTGGAATAAAGCTGGATTAGAGACATAAAGAAAATAGTGCTAGTGGAAGTTGACATGTGGTGGTTGAAGGATAGCAAGAGTATTTCCACTTTCTAGTGGAAAAAAAGAGAGGCTGGTCAAACACGTCTGTCTGGCTTCTGATGACTGAAATTTAGGATGATATGTCCATGTAATGGAATGTGCCAGCTGAAGTACTCAGGTATTAATTCCCTCAGAAACCAAACATCAGAAAAGCAAGAGATGGAAAAATATTCAAATAAGAGTATTCAACTGCCCAGTATGAAAAACAGCTGAAAATCCAAGGAATTGAAAATGCAAAATTTGGCCAAGCTGATGATATTAGAAATCTTGATCAGAGAATAGAAAAGGGAGGGAGGGAAAATAATTCAAAGTACTGATTATATTTAAACCCATACAAGCAGTCATAAAGATTTTTATGGAATTACATGGTATCCAACTAATAACGATGAAGTGAAAACCATTTATATCCAGTTCCAACTGCTTGTAAAACAGGTGCTATATATATGACAGGAAAGGGCTTCAAAATACTCATGAAATATTTAAATTAGCTAAACAATGATTAACTACACTTAGTTAAGTAACTAAATCTAAACAACTATATATTGAGTTATCACATAGAAATTTTTTTTTGTTCTGTTTTTTGCTGAACACAACGTACAGAATTAAAATTGTACTCACAGTTTCACCTCTGTCACCTTTGTCACCTTTTGTTCCATGGGATCCAGGTGGCCCAACTGGTCCTGGGTACCCCTAAACACAAAACAGGAAGTCAGAAATCATGCTACTACCTGGACTACCACAGTGTAAAAAATATTAACAAATATGTAAGGAAGCTATTTAATATCCTTTTGGAAATACAGAACAGCAGTTAACAGCTCTCGCAATTTTTTCACAAAGTTCAGGAATTTTGGTGCTATTTAAATTGTGGTTTCAATTGAATTTATTAAGATTTTAGAAGAATAAAAAATCTTATTAGGAAATTGTTAATTTCTAAATTTGTAGTTGCAGAGAGAAGTCTTCAGAACATTGACTTTATATTCAGCCAATACCAAGTTAAATTTATTTTCGAAAACAAAATTTTATGAATTTGGGGGTAAGTTTGAGCAATGAGTACTGAATTCAGAATACTGAAACATAATATGCCAGCCTTAAGTTATACGTTGCACATTTTGTACTTCCAGGTAATCACAATGGCTCTCTCATACAGTGAAGCAAAATTTCATTCTACAAAGGAAAGTAGGAAAAGGAATAAATACAGCCAGTTATAAGAAAAAGATCAGCCCAAAATGCTTTCTTATCCAAAGAAAATCACCCCTTATGCTGACTCTGTCATTGAGTCCCACTAAAGATTTGTGCATTTGCAAAACCTCAATGCTTCCTTTCATGGCCAGAAGAGAAGCAAACAGCAAACTTTTCCTCATTCCAGTGATAGTTTTCCTGACATTTTAAGAGAAAATTAACTGAGCCTGCAATCTACTGTTCATAGAATCAAGAAAGCAAACATATTGTTTTGAGGCATCCCTGCAGATATGCTGTTGGTCTGTACTGCAGATGCTCACATGACAGCACTGGCAATGGGAAATCCTCATTGATATGTGTAAGTCACACATCCACCTCCCTCCCAAGCATGGTACAGATATTGTGGCTGTACAGAGAGAAGTGCATGCCCTTCACTCAGTCCCACAGAACCAAGAAATGTTAAATAGACTCTAGGAGAGTATTGTAGAGTGCTGTAAACTACTCCTAGAGTGTTGCTAATGTACACAGGTAAAATATATCCTCAAGAGTAATTACATACAAATATAGAAATACTTCCCTGTCTACTCAAGTAAAAGGAAATAACAAGAAAAACTAAACTACAAGGGACAGCAAACTGCCGTTTCATTGTGCATTGTGCAAATTTCATTGTGCATTCTGTAAACTTCTACAATAATATAATACTCCAAGAAACCAAGAAGAGAGTCCAGTCAGAAGCTCAGACCTCAGCAGCTGGTCTGCCTGAATACAGTGTCCATGTCTGGAAAACAAATTATCTTGTACTCTACTTAGATATACAACAAAAACAGACTTTGGGTCAGAATTTCCCATCCCATGAACATCTCTACCATAGACCCAAATAATCAGTTCTTATTAACCAATTTAGTCCCATCAGAAAAATAGGAGAGATGCTTTGGGTCTCCTAAAGATATACATCACAGGTTTAGGCTAGCAGGTAGGTAAATGAAGAAAGACAAGGCAGACTCAATGTTCTGGTTAAGAAGAAACCCTGAAATTACTTTAGATTAAATCTGGATAGGATGCATGGATGCCTTAAGTTTAAGAAAATTTTATATAGTAGGTCATTCCTGTATGAATCCCATCTATTCTTGAATCCAACAGGACAGTTTCACTGAGAGACTTTAAACAGATCCTGACCACAAGATTCAAACTGTGTCAGCCCTGGAAGATGTCTCTTCATGTCTCCTAATTTTCAAATGATAGAATTCTGATCCAGCTCTGTAAAAATGTAAACAATGACCATGCTTCTAAATCATAAATAGTGTTATAATGGAAAGTCAATTTCGCCTCTTTCTGATTCTTAGCATCCATAGCTCTTAAAAGGTGGATAAAATTACAAGTGTTTTAGAAATGTTTAATAACATTTTTATTTAACAAGAGAGGAAAACATGGATCATGGATTCATATCTGTTTTTACTTCTGATCTCACTACAGTAAAAAACAGCCAAACAGATGTTTTCATTTAATCTTAGCAGGCCACTGTAAATACCAAATACATGTTAACACATTCTCTTCTGTGAGAACTGGGATTTTGTCAAGTGTCTGGGTTTGCTATTAGTAGCATAGCTATAAAAGCTATAAATCTACTTAGGTCAAATCTACAGCCAAATCTTATATAAGAAACAGTTCTCTAGTCCAGATTATTTTGCTGGGGCTTTTTTAAAAGTCACACAAGAGTTGGCCCAGGACCAATTCTATGATTACTGCTTCCCACAGTTTTGTGGTGTCTGGAAGAGACAATCACAGTAACTCACTCTCAGTCAGTGCACTGGCAAGAAGGCAAGTGCCACTGATGCCACAGATAGTCTGCTAAATTAATTATTCTGCTTTTCCAGCCTCTCCAGGGCAGGTTCTAAATTAGTTTTCCAAAGCAGTAATATAAAGATAGTTGCTTCTACACTCTTTCAAAACAAAAAAAAGTATATTAACATACATCTTGCATCCATTGTCATTATAAAGAAAAAAAAAACAATGGCTGCCATAATCAAAACCTAATTGATTAAGTATATGAATGGACAATTAAGTCATGTTCATCACTTCTTTTTATAAGAAAGATAGAGTGAAATAATATTCTAGATTATAGACAAAGGAAATTTAGAGGTTTTCAAAATCAAAAATAAAAGTTACTGAATCTGTGTGGTTCAATATGCTATTCAGCATCCTCTGGTAGGTGTACTGGTAGAACTGGGTCAATCCAGGAGTAAAGAATTATTGGTATTCCTAAGATGTTATCCTGCAAAAGCTATTGCATTAAGTGGCTTTATTTTGAACCGCATTGTGTTAGGTAGACATGAACTAATTGGTTTCTGAATTTGGGTCTATTTTTATATTTCCACAAAGTGAAGCAGTGGAATTGAGTGGAATATTTTATGTGCTGACATGATAAAGTGGAAAGGAAAGAAAAGATGTTTCCAAAGAAGGTTCTGAATTTCAGTCTGGAAAGGAGATCACAAGAATGGTACCTTTCCCTGAACTACTCCCTTATCAGAAGTGGCAGAAATCTTATAGAAATTTGCAACCCAGAAGTTGCAACTGACAGAATTACAATATGATATAAAGTGTGTTAAAGGGGAAGAGGTGAAAGCTGCAGAGGAAATGTATTCCGTTTTTGCAGTAGTGGACATGGATCAGTTCTAGGACTGGACTTTTCAGTTTGCTCTTAAACAATGTAGAAAGGTGAGTACCACAGTTTTCTAATGCTGCTTTATTATTCTGATTAGTTAAATGTAAGGCAATTCCAAGGAGCCGAGGAAAAACCTTACTTAAGGGTTTCAGTAACTCGGTGACAAAACACCAGCCAAATTTCGTGCTGATAACTGCAATGCATTATGCAAGGAGAAAAAGCAGTCACAACTTGATGTACCTAACAGTCATCCTGAACTACTATTGCCACTTCAGAAGCAGAATAGAGAGACCCATTCCTTGAAAAGTTTGATTCACTGTTCAACAGTGATAAAATCCCATAAATTTCATTCTTTGTAAATTAACCTATATTATTAACTGCTAAGTTATTTCCCACTGGCAAGAGGATGGTCCTTGGTCTCACCTTATTCTTCAAGCAGCCTAATGTCAGCTCATGTACTACAGAAGAAAATTTTTCATTCTCTCACTTTTGTAAAGTTTGCAATCTCTTTGTCACCACTGAATCCTCAGTTTCATCTCTGTTCTTTCACTTGCACATTGATCTTGTCATTTAACCTCTAAAAGCTAGAAAAGCGAGCACACCAAGCCTGGTACAAACTACTGTACTTCATTATTGGTGTTGATGTTGGAATTTGAAAGTATATAACCAATTAAACCCTATTCTGTAACCTATATACAAATAAGAAACCCCAAAATCTATTTTTAAAATTCTTTATTTTGGATCTTACTTACGTTTTTGAATGTGCACGCTTGGTAATACTGAAATGCCGCTGTTAAGGTAACTAATACCTCTCAGTTTATACTCAGTAAAGTGCATATTGCCCACGTAGAGCTAAAAAAGACCACATGAGATAATGACAGGTGGGAATTTTGCAGGGTGAGGTACACTGGACTAGTTATTTTTACTATTCTGTGTTTTTTCTTTGTAAAGACAGTAAGTTTATTTTAAAAATAGAAGTAACTTGGAGTGATGGAAAAGTTGAAGAATTGATGAGTTCCATTCCTGAAAAAGTGGTTCAAGTGGTGTCTATATTTTCACAAGAGTATTGCATATGTCTCATGCTTATTTACTTTCCATTTTTTGTCTAAAAACTCATACCGTAGGTCCCATTATTGAATTTCCAGGACGTCCATCATCCCCCGGTGGTCCCTTGTCTCCTGGATCACCCTATCCAAAAAGAAACAAATCCAAAATTGTATCAGTTATACTCAGTTTTAGCTGAAAAGGACAAGTTTTACAGAAAAGAACAAGTATTTGGTTCTTTCTGAGAGCAAAAACTATTGAGTTAGGTAATATGAAACCAGTATTTCCAGAAGAAGCTTTTACTACCTTGATTCTGACCTCTCTTACACTTCTGCTTCTCCCAAGCTGTGTCAAAGAGTTTGTTCTACCTGGACGAATAGCTCGATGGCTTTAGTTTTCAAATTAATATCATAATTCTCTTTGAGGGGCCAAATGCACCTGTGGCTCCTGCCTGCTTTTTGTCCACAAGCAGGCTGCATAACCTTGTTTCTGCCAGAGCACATAGAAAGCAGCAAGGAAATTCAAAGACAAGTGCTGATAGAGAGTGTGTTTAGAAAACCTACAGATGCAATGGTGTAACACTTCAGAATCACAAGGTCCATAGTCTGATGTCTCAGGGAAAAACTCGAGTTTTCCACAAATATTACGCAGCACAACTTTTTGGTAATAGATCTGTCAGTGGCTTTCCTGGAAAGCAATTAGGCTTAGAATTCATGTTCCTTATGTTAACCCTTCATGGAGCAAAATTTGGCTCCTTCTAGTGTTTAAACTTTGGCAACGGATGTTTCACTTTACATTAAGGAGCTTAAAAAGGAAATTTAAATTTTCAATGAAACATTTGCAATTTCTCAATTGGAAGAAAGGAAGAAAGGACATGCAGTATTTCAGGAAACATTCACAAGGGAATGCAATTAAATGCTCTATCAAAACCACTGAGCAGCTGTAACCATGACAAAGAAATATTAGAAAAAACAGCTTTCTAATGTTACTGTCCCCATATTAGTTACTGCATAATGGTTGTTAAGGGAAATAAAACTCCAGTCCCCAAACGTGGGTGTAGCCAAAAATAAATTAACTCCCAAAGGATACAACCATGGCTTCCCAGGAGTTAAGACCTCTAGCAATCACCCACTACCATCTCAATTATGTAGAGATTTCCCAAAAAGACCTCAGGCCACAACTCCCAGCTTTGAGAAACAGTCCCTGCATTAGAAATTTATAATGTTTGCCTTCTCAACTGCAGACACCAGGATGTTTCAGGAATAAAATTAGTAGTTATCATTGTACTTTCCACAGTGGAGAAAGAAAACAGACTTGTGTAGCTTGTTACATTATTGATCAATTGTCCAAAACATAGTAGATATTAGTTTAAAAAAGAAATTATGATGGAGCTAAAAAGACAAAGTTTTGTATATTTTCTAAAAGTCAAATTGCATTTTATAATTACCACAAATACTTGGGATTTTTCATTTGCTACTGCCCATATAAGCCCTGCTCTAAAATTTAGCAAACAATTTTGAAAAAGTCCTAGTAGAGACTCTAGCAGATTTTGGATCATGGCCCATCTGCTATGAAAGTTATATGAATTGGACTGAACAGAAAAAAATAATAGTGAAAAAGGCAAGTAAGTCTCCAAAGTTGTTATTTTTCAGCATGAATTCATTAATGAACAATCTTGACTTCCTTACTTGTCTATTCAAAAATGTCACAGTAACTAGAAAAATGCAAAGAAAGGAAACTGTCTTAATGAAATGTGTCTTCATACAAGTTGTGCCTTATAGTATGTCATTTGCATTCTCCTCACATAAAGTTTGTCATAATATTATGGTTTGAAACCAGTGTAAGAAATATGAGCACCTCAGAATCTTCTTTTTTTGTTCTCTGTGGTTGCATTTTTACTTCAGGTATACCCTGAGCGTTCTGCATTTCCATCTTTCTTTCTCTTGCATGCACAAGCAAGTCCAAAGCACATCATATCCCTCTGTGATGTCCTATTGCCAGACTGATGAGTATATTGTATGTGCAATACCCTCCTGTACTTGTGTGTGTGGACACATATATTTTTAAGGAAAAGGAAAATGGGAATGAAATTACGTCAGAGCGATAGGACATTAGTGATCACACCCTGCTCTAAAAAACAGCACCAAAGCTGAAAAGAATCAATTAAGGTTGAAATTACCTGACATAGTATAACAAGAGTAATTTAAGTAACAAGAGTACTTTATTCTTTAAATTTTCAAATATTTTTAAAACCTTCAAAGTTAGCTTTATTTTTGCAGAAACCACCTATTTTACTCAGCAGGACAAGTTCCATTTATTTCAGGTACATTTTTCCTTTAGAGGTTATGAGATGGATGTAGCCCTAGCTATCTGATATATGACATTTCATTTCAAGTACAACCACAGGCCAGCTGCTCATTTGGAAGTGACATACAAGCACTCATCTCCAAAAAAGATCAGCATACAACACCTTAGAACTATATATAAACATATTCTTGCAGGGGTTTCATGCCATATTTTAAGTAACAAAAACCCATTTGGAAAAAAAATACTTCAAACTAATTAATTTTATAAGAGGGAACAAACCACCACAGAAATCAAATGGTTTTTTTCCTAGACAAATGGCTTCAGGAGGAAATAACTATGTACCAAGTTCAGCATGCTATTAAAGGGCCTGGCCTCCAAACACTCTCCGTTAATTTATAATACTTTTTTAGTCCTTATTTCTGAAATTCAGTAATTTTTGTTCCTACAACAAGGAATTTTAAGTTCTTTAAATCACATTCTTTTAATTTTGATGGAAATATACACTAGAGATTTTCCAATCTCTGGTCTCTAGGAAGTCCATATCAGACAGTCACCTTTGGTCCAGGAGGTCCCCAGATAGATGATCCAGCTACAGCAGGAGGTCCTCTTTCTCCTGGATCACCCTGTTACAAAATGGAATAAAATAGACTTAAACAGACAGTTTGACTTTCTGAACTAAAAATATCTACAATATAGATCTACCTGCAAAACAGGCAATATTGGAAAAACACTTAAATCAACTTACTGTTCTTATGAAAGCTGGTCTAAGTTTAATGTTTTAAATAAGTATTGGTTGAACTGTGTATCTGATTTTTTAGCTTTAATTCATGTTTTGTGGCCATTTTACAAACCCATTGGAATAACAAATACAGTTGTATTATTTCGATTTCCTTATCAATCAGAGCAACACTCACAAAATACAACTGAAAGTTAATGATTCAAAGTAAAAATTTGCAAAACACTCATGGTTAGAATCACTTGGACAACTTTAATTTAGCTTACCAGTGCTCCTGCATAACTATAAGGTATGTAATTATATATTTAACTATTCTTTTTCGCCTTGAGACTTTTGTGTCATTTAGGACAGAGGACGGAAATATTTCTGCTTTTCCTTTGTTTTGTAAAGTCTTTAAGGATCAGATGCTTGAGAATTTTTTACATTGCATAAACTCCATAGATTTTTAAATAAAATACAAAGAGAAGGGTTACTATGGAAGAACAAGCTTACTTTTAGTCCAGTTGGGCCTTTTGGTCCTGTAAGACCAATCACTCCTTTGGATCCTTTTTCTCCAGGGTCACCCTGAAGAAAACAAACTTTTTTTTCAATCACAGCAAAGATTCATTCACAGCTGCAGATACACAAACAGCCAAGAAAACAACAATAATGACACCCATAATTAGAAATATGTTTAGATGCTCCACTCCAACGAAAATCCTACTCATTTATAGAATTTTCCCCAAATGTTCTAAATCATATGAAATAGGAGATAAAATCTGTCTACTAATATATCTTTCCAGGCTTTTAATTTCATATTTAGATATCTAACTATTCTGCTAATTTCTCTTAGCTTCTTTCTTCCTATCAACATACTGAGCTAATTTGTTACCTCTGAACTTTAATGAAAATTCTGTACTGAATTTTTAGGAAATCTCTACTGCCCTGTTAACTTTAGGCTCTATATTTATAGTCTGATTTTGCTGCCCTTGTTCAGGCTACAGAATACATTGCTCTCTCCTAAATCCTTTTAAATCATCAGTTAAAATAGAGTTGCTACTTAAGATCTAATGAATGAAAAAGTAGGTCAGAATCCAAACTCTTACAAAATTTTTTAGTATTTCCCCAGCGTGCTTGTCAAGTCATACCTTTCGACCTACATCTCCTTTGCCAGGGGGTCCTTCTGGGCCTATTGGACCTTGATCTACCTTTTCCCCCTAACAGCGATTAAACGGTTAGTTACTTTTCACCTAGTTAGTTTTATTGATAGACTTATGAGAAACAATGCTTGCATAAACACTTTCCCCAAAAATGTCAGTAAATATCTGACTAATTTTTTTCCTGCAAAAAATGAAGTATTCTGCCTCTTAAAACCTTGCAATCTCCTACATTCATATTACTTATTTGCACAGACATTTTAATAATGCCATTTGCAATTGCATCAGTCTTTTGTAGGAAGAATTCCATGCATATACTTTTAAGAGGAAGAGAAATTCTTGCAAAGTTATCAGAAAATGTCTTGATGAACCAATTCTGAGAAGTAACTTTAGACAAATCTAGCCAATGGCCAATCCAGGCTGCAAATATTTTCCAGGAATATTACATCAAACAATTCACAAATAACCCACATAAAACATTCTATTAAGGAACATTACCTACAAAATATTTATGCGTAATACAACTCAGATTAGCATATCAGAATAGCTGTAGGTAATTTAGAGAGTGAAAGGTAGATTAGAACGAGGTTAAAATCCATTTCTGATTTGAACTGTCGATGAAAGTGATATTACAGAGCCTGTTGTTAATAGGCATCCTTCTGGATCCCACTTCTGTGAGACATTTTCACAGCTGCAAATACCTGCTGCAATACTGCTGTTCTACTCACTGCAGGCATCCAGCTGTTCTTTGCACTGCCCTGAATACCCAGGGTAGTTGCTCGGTACTACTATTTTCACCTACAATGGGTCACAGCAGGAAGGCGACAGCACAGAGTTAATAATCAGAATAAAGAAAATATGCAAGACAAAACCAAAAAAACCCAGCATTCCCAAACAGAAAGGCATCTGTAATTTCATCCAAACATTTACTCTTAATTTTGATGCACTTCTGATATACTGGGATCTTACTTTTTGAGCAGTGGATGATTCAAATTTTAAAAATATAATAATTAGCAACAGAAATGCTACGTATTTTCTCACAGTGGAAGGCTCATTGCTTCAGGATGTAGCTTGCAAAACTGGTATTGGCACTTCTAGGTGACAAAAACGTGAAGCTGCATTCCTAAGAGATATTTATTACAGCCATTCAGATATTTTCTGATTTAAAGCCCCACAGTCAAAAATGCTGATTTGCTTACTCCAAATTATGTTTAGTTTATCAATTCTATGTGTCAGCCAGCTGCTACCCTCATGTAAGAGCTGCACAATAGCAGTCTTGAGGCACCTGGATCCTCAGCAGCAGTTAAAAATCATACAAAGCACTGACTTTTGCTTACTCAGCAGCTCATTCTTTCTGGAACGAGTAAAATTAAAAGCTGGCCTTTAATTTGCTCTAAATTTACCTCTTTGAGCTCTCTGCTTTGCACCCCTCTAAATTACAGTCCACCATTTTGAATTTATCCATCATCTTCCCAATGTGGCGGAGTTTCTTCAAAAATCTCAGAATTTCCCTTGAAAGCAAACAGCCCTGGTTTCAGCTGTTTTTAAGGTGGTGAGCTGTGACAGATTTCAGTCACAGCTCACCACCCTGTGAGATGCTCTAAGTCACATCGCTTGAGCATTACTTCTTGGTGTCAGGAAATATCTGAACAGGGTAAAGACACGGGCTTTCTGCTTCTCCAAGAAGATTGGGAAATTTAGACTAGTCAATACTCCATAAAAGGCAGGGCTGCTTGCCTGAAACTCAGTTGCTCATTCAGCTGGTAACCACTGTCTAGTAGAGTTTGCTGGAAACATCTCACCCAGTCCCTCACCCCTGGCAAAAGTATTGGCATATGCCTTCCTCAAGGATGAACTCCTTATCATTGCATACCTGCAAATAATCTGTCCTTCCTTTATCACCATTTTTGTACACCTTTTACATGTGGTAAAATATATTTCCTTACCTTTTTCCCTGGCAACCCCTTCTCTCCCTGCACCCCCTTCTCTCCTGCAGGTCCTGGTAGACCTGTATCTCCCTTAAAGAGGAAAAAATTGTTATGTCTGCATACTTCAATAAGTTCTTCATTCTGTAAAATGGATTTAACAATTTGTGAAAATACAAATTAAAGATAAACAATATTTTTGCTCAAATAAAGGTTGTTATTTCCACTAAGTTAAATGTTCTATAGAGACAGTAATTTTTAATACCCATAAAATAAGTATTTGAAATTTCTTTCCAAGTCCCCCACCTACTTCTAAATTTGGGAAAATCTTGTTCCAGTTATGGTTGTGACAATGCTTTTATGAGAGTCACTGAAATTCCTTCTTGTTTTGTCCACAGTTAATTCATACAAAAAAACCTTCTACTTGGTTTATCAGCAATTAGTGGAAGAATTAAAAAACCACTTAAAGAACAGTTAAAAATAAAATCAGACTTACTTTAAGTCCCGATGAGTTAGTTCCTGGAAATCCTGGTTCTCCTTTTTGTCCAGGTTCACCTGGCTCACCCTAGCAACAAAAAGTCTTTAGTTTAATAGACGAACACAATTTAGCTTCATTCAGTACTTGCACTATCTAATCAGCTGCTTATTTAATCATCATAGAAGTGGGTGTGATGATCCTTATGAGTCCCTTCCAACTTGAGATATTTTACAGTTCTAAATGGTCAAGTTTTCAGACAAGAAGTTTTCAAACAGAAAATTCTGTTCTTTAAAACCCCCTGTAACTTGTAGAACTGCGTCTATTTTATTTAACCCCGCAGTGGACAGAAAGTCTGTTTCTTTCTTACACATTATACATTATATATATTATAAAATATATATAATGTTAATATTATATATATTAATGTATTATATGTATTAATATATATATATATTACATTATACTTTATACAGTTTAATTTTTACTTTAGAGGACTATATCAAAAACTCTTTGGTCACTAAATGAAAAGTGAGTCCAAATAAAGAAAAATCAGAATTCCTGCCTAAGAGGAAGTTTTACCCTCATCATTCTTTCTTACAGTAGTTCTAAAACAGTTAAAGGAATAGGAATTCACTTTTTAAATTTTGCTATATCACCTTAAGAGAATTGTCCTATCACATAACATGTTTCACAGGTACCCATTTTTCTGCACATTATTATCAAATATTGCTGCTGTAACTGCTACTTACATGCCAAAGTTATGCCCAGGAGGAAATTACTGGTTTTCTCCCTGCTTTTGCTACACTGACTAATATCTTCCTTTCATAAATCAAGGTGATTACAAAGCACACTTCTGATTTACAGTTCATCAGTTCATTCCTCTTGCTTTCATTATATTTCAGCAATTCCCCTTTTCTCGTCTGACAGTGCTCACCTGACCCTGTGCCACTAGAGGCCTGATAGCAGTAATTGTTCCCATCATTTTTGTGTTCTCTTCCTACTTTCCCTCCTTCTGCAGTGCAGGGTCAGTTAAGTATACTTCAGCTCTTTTTCCTCTCCTAGTGTTTCTATCTTTGGTTCATTATGACCACTGAAGGCTGAAGGCCAGGCTGAACGTGTGGTGGGATTAGCCTGAAGTCTCAAAACCATCATTGAACTAAACTGTTCGGTAAAATGCTTTACTTGAACACAGCATGTATGTGGCACCAAACTCATTTGACACAAACATGTCTGAAAGATCCTCTGTTTATAAATATGTGTTCATTTAGAACCCAAAGATCACATTCACAGAGATTAAGGGCTGATGCTAAGCAGGCAGAAGCCATAAGCTCCATCTGGGGAAGATCTTTTAACATGGATGCCTTTCCCTCTAAGTTTCAAAAGGAACTGTTAACTCCAATGAAAAGTTACATTTTCATCTCATCAAACACAATTTTGAAAAGGCTGGCAAAGACACCTATTGTTTCTTGACAGTGCTTATTTTAAAAAACAATGTCTGAACCATTACCTTTGGACCAGGCCGACCAGAACCTTGAGAGCCTTTTGCCCCAGGGTTTCCTTGTGGACCCTGTATACCCTACAAAGCAAAATAAATGAGTTAGTGCATTACACTCTCCCACATCTGAATTCATGTGCTCATCTTTCAGCTAGTAACGATTTTATCTTATCTTTAAAAGAAATCAATCAGCTTGCCTGTCCTCAGGCTTAGTTCTGAGATCTTTATTTTATTTTTCCTTTGTCACGTACCTGTGGATTTTACTGATGTATCAAGTGCACCTAAATCTTAACTCCATAGAATACTATGATGGAAGCATGAAATCTTCATTCTAAAATGAACAGAACCCAGATGTCCAAAATGTAGACTTACCCGGCTTCCTGGATTGCCTATTCCTGGTGGTCCTGGTGGGCCCTGTGGTCCTACTTGGCCTTGTTCACCCTATAGAAAAAATATTCCCAAAAACTAAATTGCAATAGTCCATGCTATCTGACAAACATATTTAAACTAAACACAGAGCAGCAGTCCTCAAGCTATATTATCTTGAAGTCTGCTGCTTCTATTTTAATTAATTGTGTTTGGAAGACCTGGAAGTCTGCCTATGACAACTGATCTAATAAAAATAATACCCCTTCTTCCTTCCAAACTCTATCTCACTTATAATATTAGATAACCATACTTGCAACCTTATTATTAGAAGGATCCATAGCTCATCTTTACATACTGAGATTAATTTTAAAGATTTTCTTGTACAGAAATACACACAGTTTCTTGTACAACACTCAGAAGAAAAACTTGCAAGTGTAAACACAGCAGCTACGGAGTATATCAAAGACCTAAAAATACTGGAGTGCTTCTTTGCCTGCTTCACGTCCATTAGATTATATGTCTCAGGGATCTTTACATTTTAATATTTATTTTAAAAATTTAAATATTTTAAATTGAATAGTTCTGAAATTATTTTAGGAGAAAAAAAAGTATATTTCTTCCCTTATACTTGCAGCTGTATAGAATACAGTCCTTAGTACTCTAAGTTAACAGGAACAGGTTCAGCTACTTGTATTGCTGAATGTAGTGCATGGAGCTGCACAGAGCAGTGTAACAGAGTTCCTCAGATCCAAGTAAAACATACCTTTGTATTGCTGTGATACAGTGTAAAAAATTAATCTTAATTCAACTATAACTATAATTAATTATAGATACAATTAGAAAAATACTCTGTGCCTTACCTTGTCACCTTTGACTTGTTCATCTTTCGATCCACGTGGACCAGCTACACCTTCAGAGCCTTTTTCACCCTAAAAATATATGACAGTTTTGAAACTGTATTTGAGAACTTACAAAGAACACCATATTAGACAAACTGGTCATCACAACGTGGATAATGAGGAAAAAAGTATTCCTTTACAAACAAACTAGAAAAATAATCAATGGAATTACCAATATTAGAGAAAAGAAATTGGTTACAACTCATAACATACTTCATCTGCATCCATTGTGTTGTTGAACACTGGACTTCAAAAGGAGAAAATTAAATACTAGGAAGAAGGAAGTTACATTTTGAAAATGTGACAATGTGTTCACTAGTTGGAGAGATCAGTTCAGAACTGAGTGCAAGGACATGACTGATGCCTTTTCCATAAAAGGAAGAAAAATCTTCTTTACTTAGTAGTTCAAGGCTCTAGAGAATCCTGAAGCGACTGAAACAGAGGGATGTATTTTGATGGGAAGTCCAGTTATGATTTATTCATAAATCTTTTATGTTTGTACTTACTTTTAAAATGGGAAAGTTGACATATATTAACCTGGCAAATGCTCTTAATGAGATAACTGTCCACAGAGACTCATACAACTCATCTTTCAGTTTCCCAAAATGGTAAGGCAAAATAAAAAGTTGCTGAATATTTTCTTCCAATACAGAACATAAATAGATTAGTTGTTTTTTGGAAGACAATTTATCTCATTAATGCTACCAAAAGAAGTTATCTTATTAAACACATAAATAAGAGAACATTTAACTCACTACTAATAGAGGGACTGTTCAGGTTTTTTTGTAATTACCTTGATAGAGTTTCTGAAATCAGTGGGATATTCAGAGAGCACAGTGATTCAGAAAACCAAGATCCATCATCCAACATTTTATACCAATGGAATTATCAGTGGCCTTAAATAACTTAGACACTGCTGCAAATTTGGTCCACAATGTTAAAGAAGCAATTTCCATAAAACTACCTTTTGGCCTTGAATGCCCTCTCCTGGCAGACCTTTCTCACCTGGTGAACCAGAAGAGCCAGGTGGTCCCTAAAAGAAAAGAAAAAGTGCATTCACACTACACCAGCAATTCAATTTTTATAGACTTTTTGTTTAATTTGCTAGTACAAGATTTTGCAACATTTATGACTCTGGTAAGTAAAAATGCTTCCATGAAATCTGGCTGAGCCCAGGCAATTAAAATTAAGTGTAGCAACCATTAGTTGGGTCATTCAGACTGAAATAAGCCAGTGCTGAGTTGATGTGAATTACATAATTAATGTATACAGATTGTACTCTCAAAACTCAAATGAATCTGTAGATTTATTTATAAAAAGTGTATTGTTACAGTGAAATGTGTTCCTTATAATTTCATATAATTTCATAATTGTCATAATAAAAATAATCAATTCAAACATTTTCAAAATATATGACAGGCTAAACATGCAACACTGGAGGACGTTAATTTTGATTTAAACAAGTACAGAAATATTTTTTTTTCTAAAACTTTCTGTCTTTTTTCAAAATTCAGCTAACTTTCATTATTTAAAGCTAGTAAGTACATTTAAAGGACGATCTTGATTAAACACAAAGTTTCCACATAATTTTGTGAGAAAAATAGTCTTTCACAACCACAAAGTAACTTTCAAAAATACTCTTAGAATTAATCTAACACCCATCTACATTTGTGGCTTCATATGCACAAGAAAACCATACATTTTTTACATTTCAGGAAGACAAAGCAGCCAGCAAACATTAAATCAAGAGCTCGCCAAAGTTCTGTAATTGAGAACACAAAGACATAATAAAAAGCATGTAATTTGGGATCTTGCTCTTGATACAATTCAAATCACACACAGGAGTCAAGGGATGTTTCAGCTCTTTTATTTTCATCTTCTTGAAATTTTATTTTAGGCAATTTTTAAAGGTTATCCTCAACTCAAACAAGTAGGAGTACAGCTATATATATATACATATACATATACATATATATATATATATATATATACACATATATGAAAACTGGGTACTGCAAGCCTGCTGTGTCATGGGCCAAGCAATTTTTTATTTCCCCAAAACTTACTTGGATGTGGTTTTATTCTCCTGCTTGGGCAAGCCACATGCAGCTAGTGCTGCAATACTGGGCTGGAATAGCTGAACACACTCGTGCCGTTCCAGACTAGGTACAAGGTTGTTTATGGAATCAGCAGCCAATACAGCTACTGACAATCAATTACACTCACTAAGACTTATTTTGTTGCATTTCAGTTTCCAATGCGTGTATCACTGACTTACAAGTAGTCCTGGCTCAACAATTCCAGGAGGTCCTGGCACTCCAATTTTACCTTCTCGACCTTCAGCACCCTAGTGAAAAAGAAAATTAGAAAGTTCAGTTCTAATTCAATTTGGTACTTTTGAAGATCATAACATTTACATACAGGTGACTTAATGGTGTCACCACAAAGGCTCGAAATCTAATGTGTAACTTCTCCTAAAGAAAAAAAATAGCATACATGACATTTTAGAAACATTTGAAAGTACCTTTCAATTAATACTTGAAACACAAGATTGCATTCCAGCCCTCAAGACGTAGGAGTAACTGCTTAAAATTGCAAGGCGTAAGAGATGACATGGATGAGGGAGTTAAGTTAGACTAAATTTGGCTGCAGTAGCAAAGCAGGAATGCTCAGGCGTGAGGGATGCTCACTGCAGCCTCTTAGGTACTCAAAGTCTGCTTCAGATGTATGGGATTGCATGGGAATTCCAGGAACTGTAGAGTTTCTGCATCTTCTACTTACAAGGTGTTATAGTCTTCACAATTTGTCCAGTTTACTGAGGACTATGTGCTTCAAGGATAAGGGCACATGATTTTTAGTCTTCTACAGAGTAGTAAAGAGATGGGGTAACATTTCTTCTCCATAAATTATTTTCCCTTCTTGAGGGACCCAGTGTTGCTCCTATTACATAGCAAAATACTAGTTTCTGAGCTTATAAACCCTCTCTCTGTCCTGGGGTCTGCCCCACTGCACAAGAAATGTGCAGGAATTCATTGAATGTACAAATTCAATACCTAAAAGCAAAAAAGTGTAAGTATATTACACAGTGGCATTTGGCTCCAAAACACAGGAAAAAGATGGTATAAAGCTACACCAGAGACTCAGCATCAGAAGAACTAGAGTGAGATGTAGTTCTGCCCAATTTACATTTCTTGTCTGAGTCTCAGATGCAGGTCTCTGACAAAACTCTCATAAATTAAGGAGTCATGTTTCCTATGCAGATGCTTTCGCAGTTTTCCAAAGGGAGATTTGGCTGACCAGCATAGGCAGACATGACTTTTCTAAGACTGGATTCCACCTTGTAGTCTTTTACAATAAAATGAGATGGAGGAATTAAATGAAAGATTCTTATAACGTCTAAGAATATCTGTTCCCTAGAGAAAGACAAGGCAAATCTCTCACTTGACCATACATCACAGTGACTGAGATGTATTTCTACACCTTGAAGTATGGTTTACTCAGTAGTTCAAGCATCTGCTAGTGCTCGAAAATTATCTCACACAGTTATCCCCCCATTTAAATGGCATAATTTCTGACTTCTATCAACAAGATCATCATAAAAATTCAAGAGTTGCTGGAAAAGTGGGTCTTTTACCTCTATCCTATGTGAGTACAAAAACCTGTCAAACAGTTTTGCATTTACATGTAAGAGTTTGACTCTGATAAAACAGCAGGTGAGAAATTTAATTTAAAAAAATGACTGCCCACAGTAATCACCTTAACAAACATATTGCTGAGAGTTACCTTGGGTCCTGGCTCTCCAATGCCAGGGGGTCCTGCAGGACCATAGGGACCTGGAAGGCCTTGCTCTCCCTAAAGAAAAAAAATTGAAAGAATCTATTAATGTGAATGGAAGTTTAGCCAAATTCTGACAGAGTGTATTTCCAAGGCCTTATTTAGGGCTAGAGAAATACATTTGAAAAGTAAAAAACAAATTTAAAAAAAAAAAAAAATCAAAAGCTGTCTTGAAGAAATATGTTTAGATCAGAAGCAGGCCCAATATCCTGGCCATACAAGTTGTTGAGAGAGATAATAATCTTCTAAAGCCACTTTTTCATATGCATCATGAAAGATTTAAAAAATAAATTTATTCTTTGTCCTGTCTTTCGTCCTGACTTTATCCAGTATTTTGGTACTTCCACAGACTTTTCTTGATAGAAAGATGGGTATTTGGAAATGAAGCAGTGCTTATGCTTCCAACACTGCACTCAAGGTTCTTGCCTTAAAAACAAATGCACACATGGCACAACTGTTGTTCCTACTGCTATTTTTGACTGCAGCTCCGAATTCTCCCCTTCTGTATACTGTGTTTCTAACAAAGCCAACACAGCCACAAAGTTACTAAAAATGTTTCTTATCATAATGTTTTAATTTTGTGGAATGGTATTAATCTTTTGCAGATTGAAACTTTGTATATACTGAGAAATTTTACATGCTGACTTCTGCAACATTTCAATGAGAAGTTTGCACCTGAGAAGTCAATGGAATGAAAAAAATTATTTTCTTACAAAATCATCCATTTTTCTATCTGCCAAAGAATGAAACTAAGATGCAGAATTGGAAAGATACAGTCGATGTAAATACACATATTATCCTTGAAGCTTATTTTCTGATAACTATGCACTTGGAGTGTTACTGCTGCAGCTTTAAATCTAGCATAACGTGGAACTTGATGCCCAGACTTAAATTCATTCCACTACAGAAAAGCATAATAATTTGGAAAGTAGCTATGAAATTTCAAACTTATCCAAAATACAAGATTTTGTATCAAATCTACATAACCTAGTAAATTAATACAGCACCAGGAGAAGTTATGTCTTAGAAGGCAGAGACAAATCAGAGAAGACTAGTATCTCTCAGTAGAATAACCTATCTCCACATAGGACACTGATAGGGTATTAGCAACATTGATATAGTGTTAATGTGGATTCTGTGCATGCAACTGTTGCCAAAATACTGAATATAGCTAAAAGGTTGACTATATTCCTCGGTAGAACTTGTTGCTTGGGTTTCCTAACAATATTTTAATGAAAATTTTGGACCCGAGTTGCAATTTGGTTCATCTGTATCCAGGTTATCATAAATGATGCCATTTTTACTGATCTAAAGCCAATTGCAAATTTACCATTTTCCTTCATAGCCGTGTTTTCCCTGATGTGTTTGTTTGAAACTGATCAAACAACAACAACAATAAATATTCCTCAAATGACCCAACTACTACACTTCCTATAGCCTGTGCCCATGACGTTTTGCCTTTCAGTCCATAGGCTCCCTCAGCTCAGCACTAACTCTGGCTTCAGTACCTCTCCACTTGACAAGCCATATTAACAGGTTCAGCCCCATGCAGCTCCAGGGCCTGAAGATAGTCTGGTTAGAGATGGTTATAACCACTGCAAGAGGTGCCAGAGTGAGAAAGGAACAGGCACAGGCTGATGCAAGGCAAGGCAGTATGCTAAGTATTAGCTACTCCAATTCACAATCCTTGTTTCTTTCATGGAGAAGGCAGACTGGGATTTCTGTCATGCCAGGATGTATGAGTATGCCCCACAGAATGAATCCAAAAGACATGCAAGGTTGAAAATATATTAAAAAAAAAAATTATCAGGTAAAAAAAGTCGTTCAGCTGTACACTGCACCACTATGCCCCGGGCACAGCAAATGCCACTAAGCGCATTGGCTCCAACCTATAAAACCAAACCTCTGAAATGGTGTAGGAATTCGTTGCATGCTGAAAATGATATTTGATAAATATCAAATAATCTCTCAATTGAAACAATAAGACAACTCCCTTTACTATGCTTGGAAAATGCCCTCCAATTTTTTCCTGTCACCCAAATGGACATTATGTTTCCTATCTATGTTGACAGTCCCTGACAGAATTTCCGAAGGACAGTAACTCTGAGGGATGTTTCCTGTCACAAATAATTCACTCCTTTGCAAGTTCACCCACATGATAGGGCTATGCCTTAAATGCAGATGGGAATCCTGCTGAAGTTAATATTTTTCCAAAAGCTAAATTTTTGAAAATATATTAAAAATACAGTTTTTACTGATACTTTACACAGTTTTTCTTGCAGTGACTGGTGTCATGTGCCTTGCAACAGCTGGTGCTGTAGGTATGGTACAGGTAGCTGCTGGGGTAGGCAATGTAAGAAGTCCTTGTGATAAAAATCTTGTAGGGTAATAAGAAAATGTTGTTCTGTGGAACACTTTCTTATGGATAGAAGAGGAAGCTCGAACATAAGTGGAGAAAGAAACTCAACCTCCTACCTGACAACACGCAAAACTTGGAAATGTAAATGATTCAGTCTATTTTAAAGACTATGTTTCAAATTTCAAATGGCTATTAGTAAACCTGGGTTTTATCTTCAGTGATCTTGGTGCTACAGTTAATGTGAAATTTATGAAAACCATAAGGTTCTGGCAATAATATCACATTTTGTCTACATGTAGAGAGAAAAGTCTTCTTTTCCAAATAGCTTCTTTGTAATTATTTTCTTAATTTAACACTTTGTTCACATTCTTTTTTCTCTCCTTACTGGGATTTTCCTTCAGGTGGCATTTAATATCATCTGGAGCAATGGGATGGAAAATTACACTTGATCTGAGTGTAATGTTTTATATATTGAAATGGTACCATTTTAAGCTTGGAACATACTTAACAGTTCAACCAAAAAAACCCACCATCCACCCCCCACCAAACAGTTTATTATTTTAGGATGAGTTCCAGTTAGTGCCAATATAAATAATTTCTTTCCTTTTCAAAAAGCCCATATATACTGCAAGGAACACAAACACTCTGTATTTCAGTCCACAATGTGACAAGGATTAAGCTATACCAAAAAATAATCTTTCAAATATAATGATTTTATCTCTGAAGTAAACACTGGCAACAACAATGCAATTAGATATAGATATTTTAGCAGATATTATTGATATTTTGCATTTCTAAGTCAGTTGAGATATCTGGGAACTAAACTTGTTGATTGGGAAAATTGGATTTTTTCAATCTCCTGGGAAAGATATAACTTGCCACATAAGTGAGGAAAGAATTCATATGTCACCAGAGAAGAAGCAGATCCCTTAGCAGCTCATTCCAGGACACGTGTTCAGGAAAATATGCAATGATGGATCTTTTACTGGATGGTCCCAGGATGATTTTACGGGAATAACTGTTTTGAATATCCACAATCAAGGTTAACATTTGCTTATAAGTTTGAACTCATGTCTGTTCATAAAACTTTAGCCTTTAATTGAAATCTTACTAAGCAAATCAAATTTTCCAGAGAGGCTTCTTACTACAGCAGTGGATTTTAAGAATGTTGTTTTCAGCCTTTCCATGAATATATTGTGATTTTTAGAAATATGCACTGTTTAGCTGGTTTAAGAGTTTAAGTAAACCCAATGTCAATTCTGAAATCATAATCATACGTACTCCCCGCTCACCACTTTTTTATGAGTTGAACACAGGTCATACCCTGATTTTATGCCCCAATTTTATAATCTGTAACCATATAACTCTGTTTGTAAATTATGCACTGAAATTTGTGAATAATCACTATTATTGCCCTCACTAAGAAACACATTTTCAAAAATTACCTTAAATATACTCTGATGGAACCTTACTGGTGCTATAGCATAGAATATCTTGTTGTAGGTTTGGAGTTTTTTTAAATAAATATTAGTTAAGCATTTGAAAGTAAATTAAAACCACACAAAATAATGCCAACTAGTCTGAGTAAATCAATGTATATATGTATATCTAAAATAAATTTTTTATCCAACACTAAGAATACAATGGGACCCCAATTTAGCTTTGCAAAAATGCTATACTCATTCCTAGAACTCTGTTTTCCAGAAAAATCATGGTGATCCTGTTTCCTTCCTGGAGAGGAAACCAAAATGAATTAAGCCCTTTTGTGTTAGAATGCTGGATTTTTCCGGGTTTTTATTGCTATTGAAGAGCAAAGCTGTCTTCTAATGAGAACGTAACAAAACAGTATGTGGGAATAGACTAGTCCAACAAAAGACAAGCACTAACCAGTTTGGATGCTGTTTAATTGTATTAATCAATTGAGTTAAGAGATACGTAGAACCTAAGTATGAAAATGACAGAAATCACGTTAGTAGGAAAGTCAGACAATAAATGGGGTTCTCACTGAATAATGTTTATGGACATTACTGTTTATGGTAGATTATATTACATTTACAGAACAGAACCAAGAGTGGTGTGGCTTTCCTCTGCCAACTTTTTGTTTCTTGTACTTTTAGTCTTTTACTAAGTGAGGTAGTATCTTCTGTGTTTTGGAAGTTGTTGAATCATCCAGCAAAATAGTATCATGGGCCACCCTTGAATTCTTAGTGAGAAAGGGAACACAAAATCTGAGTTCCTTGCTCCTGTAATCTGCAGTTTGACAAGAGCTGAATGTCTCTACCTCAGACCCAGTTTATAGACCCAGGGTTATAAACTGGTGTTCTGCAAATGCAAATAATTAATTCTGTGTCATAAAATAACTGCAAATTTTTACCTATTGGTTTTCTTTGTAATATTCTTTAAGTTTTATAGCTGAACAAGGTACCCTTTGATCCAAGGTTTTATTTTATATTACAATATAGATGATATGTGATGGCTGACGAGGCTGGAGAATGCCTTAGAGTGAAGCAAATGTCTAAGAAACAATAAAGCACAAGTGTGAATAGTATTTCTTTTGTTATTTCAAGTTAGGGAAACAGACAAAACAGCATAGAATTTGGCTTAATTTTTTTTCTTTGATAAATTTAACATCTTTGTATTGAAACTTGTCAATGGGCAATAGAAAGTCAGTAAAACAGAAAACAAGCAGAAGAATCCTGGTCCTTTTCTCAGGATTTGCTCAAGGAACAGGACCAAGATGTTTAGTTCAGAAGACGGGAGATACATAGTGAAAATTGCAGGTTCACCAGCTCCTAATGTGTTTGAGTGAAGTGCCCTGTACCCTCTAATATTTTTCTCTTAAAGTCATTCTATTTTATACTGTGTTGCATGTTTGCTGTTAACATGGAAGTTTAGTATTTGGTTAAATGGAAACATATTTAGTCAGGCAAATTAATAATAATAACAATAATAATAATAATAATAATAACACTTTTATGAATTTTTAATAGAAGTGAAGCTCAAATGTCTCATTTTAAATGCCTTGGCCTCTTCATGGAGAAGGTTTATACATACAGTAAAAAGATTATTTAGATGTTTTTGAGATATTAGAACTTTGCAGAATTGCAAACAGGAGAAAAATGTTTTAAAATCTGCGTAATGGCAAAACTGGTTCTAGTTAATGTCACACTGAGCTGCCTTCTGGGCAGGATATAGGTTGTTCAACATATTTATAGATGGCTTGAAAAGAGGATGGAAGTAAAGTGATGAAATTTTCTCATATATTAAAGAGGTTACTAAAAATAAGGACTGATTACAAAGTGCATTAGAAGGACTAAGAGTTTAAGGATGTGATTCAGCTCCATATGTTTACTCCTGAACTTTTATGTCTACATGGAAACAGGTTGGCTGGGCTCCTGTCAGTGGAAAGTTGTTCAATGCAGGCAGTGGGACTTACAGAGCTTCAACTCACTACTGGCAGCACAGTAGAGCAGTTATCGTTAGAGGGAAAGAAAGTATTGTGCAGTCAGTGAAACTACACCCTGAGAGATTAGCCAGCAGCTTGAGAACAAGAAAATGCATATGAGTAATAGAGGTAAAGTATGAAAAGTTCCTTTAGGTAATTTCCTGGGCACTGTTTCTGGGCTCCATGCTACCTTGCTTCAGAGAGGTCAAATTGAATTAGTTGAAGGTGCAATGCCACCAAACCTCTCCTGCTGGTGGCTGCCAGAGCCAGCAGCACCCAGAGAGCACACAGATGACACTGTTCCCACCTGTGTCTGCCACCTGGCACTGCAAAGTGAGGGGATGGATCCATACCTGTACCTGCCTTACAGAGGTATGGGAGGCACTGAGCCAGCCAGATACATCAGTGGACTTTACACTTCACAACTGAGACCCAAACAATCTGTAGGCTGAGCTTGATGTGGGGTTTGTATTTTGAGGAACTGAATCTACTCTTTCAAAACTCAACATGGCCCAGTAAAAAAGAATAAAAGTTCAGCAGTGGTGCTCACTTCGGTACCAATGCCACCAAGTCCCTAGTTCAACTCAAAACACAGAAAGTATTAGCATGAAAATGCCAAGGAATTGCACTAAGAATAGACTTATTTATTTTAGCCAAGGCAATTACAAATAACCACCACTTTTCAGAGATACTGTATTTTGTGTCATGAAAACTAATTTTAAAAGAGCAATTGAATAATCCTTCGGCAAGGACAAAAGATATCGGAAAGACTGCTATGTCTCCAAACCAAAAAAGGCCTTGACCTTTACTAGCTGAATGGCTGTTTATTAATCTGAAAACAACCCCTGATTATCTGTACTGATCATTTAAAAATTTTTCACTCATTTCAAATAAGCTCCAAAATGCCAAAATTAGCTTTGGCGTTAGGTATGGACAAGAGACAGCTCTTAAATATACATGTTTCCTCTATACTCTTTAAGTAATTATCTAAGTGTATTAGCTAAACTTGTCTGGAAGTGTTTTTATTATTATAGATGTTTGAGCATGGAAAAATCTCGACTACAGACTTTAAATAGCAGGTTGGGCGGATGATAAAAGAGGGAAGCTTCTTATTCTTACTGAAAATCTGCAGCCAAAGCCCAACAAGAGACCATAAATATTGTATCCATGCAGATGGACTCTAGAGAAAGATGTATTTCACAAACATGAAAGTATGTGAAGAGACTGACAGGAAGGCATACAACATTCAACAAATACAGTTTTGTATATAATAAAAGCATCTGGTCCTACTATCTCGGACTCATCAGTGTGAAATGACAGATAAAAAAATTACTGTCATTTGCTGTGCTGAAGTTAAAGAGAGACATGAATTTTCCACCACATGTATGAATAGCTTCTTTCAAACCCATCCTCCTCTTTCCTTTTCCACTTCTGAAATACTTTACAGCAGCTTTCCCAATCAAGCATTTTGTTGAAAAGATGAAGAAATGAGAAGTATGAAAAAGCATTTGTCAGAAGGAAAATCATGATGATCGCAATATTCCAAACTTTTTACAATAAATATTTCTCATATCCAAATTTATTTCTGTGAATTTTCTGATTAAGTTGTTGCCTAAGAAACAAAACGTGAGTGTTTATGTATTGCATCTCTCACAAAGCAGCTTTGTATGAATTCATTTGTCTTGTATAACTTAGATCGTTAACCAGGCTGTCAATGAGCCTGTTGTAGAAAGTCTTTGTATCAAACTGATAAACGAAAGATATTTCTGACTGAACAATGATGTTAATAAGCCTTCCATAGGCAAGACACTGTATCCACATAAAGCAATTTCACAAATGTTTGCAAACCAGAAGACTTCCTAAATTAATCACATGCTTTATCCAACTGATTTGGCTTGACAAGGTGTAGTCATCAACTCTAAATTATCTATTTTAAATATCACTAAGGCATCAATTGTCATAAAATCTCATACCTCGACCAATTTCAAAGTTGTCCTGAGTTTTTACAGTACACAACCAATTAAAAATTACTATAAATACTCAGTCTGAAGGTTTCAACCATCATCTAGAAATTCTTAAAACATTTAAACACAAGGCATTACAGGCAAAAATATTCTAGAAAAAAAAACTTCCCAAGCAATGGCAAAAGTCAAGACACATATTGAGGTGATTGAAATTCCAAGGTAAGTGCTGTGGCTCTCGGGAAGTTCTTGGTTCCATCCTATTGTGAGACCCAGATGGAGAACTAGCTGCATGTGCCAACAATACCAAGCCTTCATCACATGATGGTGCACCCTGCAGGTGGGGAATTATTGCTGTGAAAATCACACCACTAATAAAAAAACTACTGACAGAAGGACAGTAGAGTATAAAGATTCTACAGAGGTTCTGCATCCTCTCTCCCTATATAAATAACATATTCAGCTACACACACAATTACATCTTACCTTGTTGCCTTGAATGCCTTTCGGGCATTGCTGACCTGGATCTCCCCTGATACCCTACAAAAAAGTCAAAGCAAAGAATGAGCTGCCTTTGAAAACACATATAAAGTTTTTTATTTCCCCTGAATAGGGTGCAATATAATATAGTACAATTCTAATCTCTAAAGGACAAGAGTTTTCTGCATCATACTCTGTGAAGTGCCCAACACATTGAATATTGTTAATATTCAAAAACCAGTGCTGGCAGAAAGGGTATCTTATTACTCTATGTGAATTGCAAGAAAAGATAATTATCTGCTAGACTCTGCCGTCATCGTGCCTCAATGGCTGTTCTTCACAGAATTAACAGGTTGTATGTGGCAGAAACTTACAGAATATAATGTCTTTCCGGTAGCTTTTAGTTCCCTTACTTGAGGTCCTCGAGGTCCCGTAGGGCCCACAGAGCCTTGCAAACCCTGAGGAAAAATTAGATTCAAATATCAGATTAAAAGGAAATTGCAATCTGCTTTCAAGTGTCAAGAACTTGACATGTATATGTAGTAGCTCAAATCTCTGTTCAAGCATTTTCTAGGGACTTCATTCTCTCACCAGATTACTGCTACTCTCACAGTGTATTCAGTAATTGCCTGTTACATTACACCCTCAATATTTGGTTACAATACTTTTCATATACAACAAGCATATTAAATGGCTACTTAATATCTGAGCTATTTGATTAAAAAATTTTTATTTGCTACAGGTTTTTAAATTTAATTTCTAGAAGCATATTAGATACATATTTCTTAACCAAAATGCTGTAGTGTTTATACCAGAATAACTTCAGTTAACTTTGTCTCACTAACTCAAACTGCTGATCAATAGCCTGGCAGAATCATGCTAATAGTTTGTAAAATCCATTAAAAATGCATCCAAAAAATTCAAAATGCCATGCTTATTTATTCTATTAGCTGTGATTTCTCCATTTAATAAATTCTTACCAGTCACCACCACTGTAGATTGTTCAAAAATCATTTTTCCTCAGTGTTTTTTGTTTAGTCACCATAATGCATATTCTACAGAATTTCACTTCTACTTGAGTCAATACTCAGTTATAATTTATTTCTAAAGCAATAATAGTTTTGAGCAAATTTTCTGGTCATTTCTTTCTTTTACTTCCCTTTTAATTAGCAACATTTCCACAGGGAGAGGCACTGGCAGACTGCTGCATTTTTCAAGATACGTGTCACATTCTAATAGCCTTGACAAATTTAGCAGTGATACCTATGCAGACACTCCATCAACTGCCCCCCTAGAGATTCAGAGTCAAAAATTTTAAATGATTCTCTACTCCCTGGCATTTGCTCCCAGGCCAAGACAGTCAGCCACCAGAGAGAGTGATAACCCCCTGCAGTTCCAGCCCATTTCCAGCCCAACTACACAAGAAATGGATGACACAAACAGGGACACACTGATGCAATGAGGGCTAGTTTTGGTAGCACACGAATGTATGACTTGAGTCAGCTCTGATTTCAAAGCCAAACAGAAACTGTCTGCATTTCAAGCCTGAAGAGCATTTGAATAAGCTCTGATATACAGCATCAAAACTACTGGATTCAGTCTGATTAATGTGATGAGAAAGTGGTAGTGGAAAAATGAAACATTTTCAAATCAGACTCCCAATTATGCTTCAATATCCATCACTCCTGTTAAAGATCGACCTCAGAATATTGAATTTGCTTCTCATGCATTTGGCTTCATGCGTTCTGTGTCTGATTTTGTCTATCATAGAATGATTTCATTAAAAATAAAGCCATAACTTTGTTCTGTCTTCAGGATTTGTGAATGTGAAGGTGGGAATTCTGAAACTGACTGATCCCCCGCAGAGGACAAAGTGGTTTTTATCACTGTCCTCAGCAGCAATGAAGCAAGCAGATTTCTGGCAGCCCTAGCCTATGTGTTCTATATCCAAATTCTTGGCTGCTTTGATTATGTTCTTTGCCAGCTTCTGAACAGCTTCCTTTTAGCTTAGTAGGCATTTCACATAATGTCATACTATTTCTCACCTATTGCCTGGATAAAGAAGGTGTGGTCTTTCTTCACTCCTTTGAGAGATGCAGCTCTCTCCTTTTTCATTGATATTTTAGACTTTCTGATTCACTTGCTGCCATTTTGAACTGCAGTATCTCACAAGATATTCTCAGCCTTTAGATTTTCATTATAGTATAATGCCTCTTTTTCTTTGCAATAAATACTTTTGGAATTAATATTTACGAATTCCTACCTGAAATTGATCATCAAATAGCAGCTTCCAGGAAAACAAAAACTTTTCAAAGTGGTCTTTGATAAAGGTAGGCATAATATGGATGGTAAAATTGAAGAAATGTGCTTTAATAGAATGATAAGTGCAATCTAGTTGGTAGTACTTAACAATTCTAACTATAAATCAGTGGTTTGCATTACTGATATGAACCTGCTTGAGTATGAACTCAAGATACATTATTATTTCACTCAGGAGGACATTGTCATTCCATCTTTCAGAGTGTAAAAAAACAGGTAAAAATCTGTATTCACTTGCTACACTAGTGCATTCCAGGTTATAAGGAAAGGAGGACTGGATAGAAGTGTGAATGTGTATCAGCACAGATGGGTTATTTTTAGTAGACCTAAAAGTTGTTCATGTCAGGTAAGAACCCGCTTTTATTGCAATATAACTTTATACACTAAAATTGAAATTAAACTTTTAAGGAAATAAATCAGACATTGTCTGTAAGATGCTCAGTCCTGTGTAAGCAAAGCTTGGCATTGGTCAGGGCAGCTTTTGTTTTAGGTAAGGATCTGCATTTCCTACGAAAATGGAAAACAAAGAATGTGAACTGTGGGTTCAATTACTACAAATCATACTTCTACTATTAATGTATCTCTACCACCAGAAAATTACAAGGTATTCCAAATTTACAATAATCTTTTCAAGCTCTGTTTATGAATATGTTACATGATTTTCTAGTATCTACATCAACATGAAACAGTTCAAATAAAAATTATACTTACTATTTCTCCTTTTGTTCCTGGAGGTCCACATTCTCCTCTTTCACCTTTTATAAGAAATCAAAGGGTTCACAGCTAAACAAGATGATTTAATTACATTACATGCATTAAAGACTCTGCAAGCAGTAGCACAAGAGGTTTAGTAGACTCTGAGAACCTGGTAGTGGCATCATTATATATGCTCTGTATATACAGACCATGTATGTACGGTCTGTATATGGTCTGCCTACAAAACACCCAACTTGCATCAGAGGATAATGTATTTAATATCTAGTAAATTTTGCTGCATTTTTCCACCTTGTTGTACTGTCTCCAGAGATCCTTTCCATGCTCTGATTTCATTACTATAATGTCTGAGATTTTCCTGGATAACAATTGTGAGATTGTACATAGGGAATGAAGAAAGAGAATGAAGTGTTTCACTGATGATTTAACATCTCAATAGACACATGAAAAGTGGACCTATGAGTCTCCTGTTCCCATTTTCATGAAATGTGACCACAAAATTGACTGAAGCATTGTTCTAACGAATACAAAGATTCATAAAGGCACTGTTTTTATTAACAATGCAGAGAGATAAGTGTACAAACCAAGAAAAGTCAAAATGGGATTATCTCTGTTACACTTCTGACTATGATGGTCCACTTTGCAATTTCATCTCTAGAATCCTGCAAGTCATTGAAATGTATAATTTTTTTTATCTTCTCAGAGAGATTATGTTGAAAATTTTCATGATCAAGCATTAGCCCTTGCAAATTATAAATAGCTTAAAAGTAAACTTCCTTGTGGTAAGTTTTTCAAAAGCTAATGATTTCCACATTGTGTTTGTAGTAAATATTTCACTTTCCTTCTACTTAACCTCTTATTTAACCCCCAACTTTCTTTTCCTTCCAGAAACTGTATTTCTGGTTGTTAACACTTTTCTTTTTGTATGTAGATTACATTCTCTGATGTTGGATTGGTGGTTTTTTTTTATTTCCAGAAATCCAGTCTATAAGCATTTACATAAATTTTGAATTTACTTCTAGGGATTGCATTAGGAGCTTTCATGACAAAAAGACAAGACAAGCTCTTTTTTCCATTCTTTCACATACACTGCCAGCAAGTGACAATTTATTTTCAGACTACTTCTATTCTACAAAAAAACTCACCTTGTCTCCCTTGTAGCCAGGAGCTCCCTATTCAAAAACTGGAAAAAAGGAAAAAATCATTAAAGAGAAAGCAAAAGTCTAATGCACTGTTCAGTTAAGTAGAAAAAGCCCCAACAACCACAGTGAAGAATTATGTTTTAGAAGTTTAACTACTCACAACAATAAAATATATCTCTGAAATTATTTAACATACAATTCTCTGAGAATCTAGATGCATGGTTTTTACTCAAAAATTAGCTGTAAATACGCCACTCAGTTTGACCAGACTCCTAGTAGATACACACTGCCATTTAAATGGGACTTTTAAACTGTTACTCTTATACAGAGAGTAGTATTAATCTTTCTCCAGTGAATCAACAAGAATTTAGGCTGAGAAACACCATCAGTTGTTAGAAGCCACCAAAGGACTATCTAGATGTTTTTGGTAATGACAATTCCAGTTCTGTCTTTGGGATAAGTCTAACACAAGTCAATACAAAATCACACATCTTTAAAAGTTCCTTTTACCAATAACATCTCATCTCTGTATTTATGCATATGGTTAGACTGTTTCTCTCCGTATAGGTGCGTCTCTAAACCAGGCCTTACTTTAGGTGATTAAATAATTGAATAAAGTAGACACATAAAAAATGAAAACCACATTTTTAGTTCAGAGAACCCAAAAAGATAAAATATGAGTTAGCAGTGTAGTATCCACATACCTCTTCACCTTTTTCTCCATGATCTCCTTTTTGAGCATTGCACTATTGGAAGCAAAGGAATACAACAGAAATATGTATTGCCCTTTCGTTTATCTCTGTTGCACTAAAACCAAGAACACTGTTTAAGGAGCAGAACTGGCTTTTCCTACTTACTAAAGTTCACACTTCCTCCTTCCACAATCAAGGATAAACATTTCCTGAACATTAACATAGAAAACTCAACTATTGTTATTATATGACTGAAATCTTACTCATTAGAGCAAGGCACTCTGCTCAAGGGATCTGTGCACTGTTAGAAAGCTTTGTAGAACCTAAAGTGCCTTCAGCTATATTCAGAAACCTCTGCTGTCAGAGAAAAACTGGAATGATAGGCAGCATTAAAGTGGTAGCCGTTTGGTTTTAAATTTTTCTCTTACACTTCTAGAGGAGCTAACTATAAACTAGCAAACCTCAATAATAAGAACTTATTTTGACATACTTTTCCTTTGCTATATTCACATCTATGGTTTGAATAACTGGATAGAAAATTACTTTATTTCTTTTAAACTCACATTACCTTGTTTCCTTTTGGTCCTGGGTCACCTTTCTCCCCTTTGCTACCAGCACTGCCCTGAAACAAAGGAGGAAAATGTTATTACCATCATGACAATAAAATTCTCCAGCTTGTCTATGACTATATCTTAGTCCAAAATCATTCTGGAATAAGCTTTGGTAGAAACCCACACTGATTCAAGTATGGTACATGTGACACAACATTCATTTAGCTAAACCCACTCTGGTATTAGAAGGTATCTACAATTTTTTTTTAACAATATTCAACAATAGATTTTCTACAGAGCATCTGAAAAACTTATCAGGAAGGCATTACAGGGATCAAACACAGTTCTTCCTTCCCATTTCTTAATTAACCACCACTATCTGATCTTCTCTGCTTAGGAAAAATCTGTACAGAACAGTTTAAGGTCAATATTCAGCAGCCCTAAGGAAAAAAATACTGCAGCATTATTATACTTTGGAGGATCATGATGATGGGGACTTGAAAGTTTGGTGTATACACATCTATATAATAGGTTACATCTAACAATTTTGGATAAGATAACTTAAAAATACTTGGATCTAAAATTTAAAATTTCAAACAGAGGTTCAGATGCACATTATCCAGAAGAACTGAATGATAGACCCTGGTGTCATAACCTGCTAATGGTATGGTTGACCAGTTAGAGTTTAGGGAGAAAGACAAAAACCTCTGAATGTACCTTGGCTCTCTCTGGGGGAACTATTAAAGACAGAAAAAGGTTCAGAGAGGTCACCCACTGTCTGAACTCACACTTTTCTTTATCAGAGCCAAGAAACATGTGCTGAAGTGTCACAAGAGAAAAGAGAGTGTTGGAGGCAGAGTTTCAGACCTTTCCTCATAGAGCACATTAAATGCAAATTTTTGAACCCTTACTCCTTACAAAAATAGAAGTTGCTGGTGGATGAAAAGCTCTGTCTAATGGACCTTTCCTTCCCCATTGCAGGATTCAAGAATAACTTTTGTATTTGGGCTCCAAAATCATGTACTTATTTATCCACAGAGTTTTATTACCCAACCGTAGAAATATATTTTCAATATAGTATCTGACTATGGACAGATTTTTTTTCTGAGCTTTTTAGCAGTGGCCTTTCACTACCAAAATTATATGCTATGATGACTCAATCTTTTTGCAGAACTTGCAAAGCTAATGTCTTGTTTTTTACATAGTTTACCCAGTAACCAATTAAAATAATGTGCCATATTTATCTTGATTAAAATTAAAATTCTTGAGCCTTTTCAAACGAGTTCATACTTACTGAATCACCTTTGTCTCCTTTTACTGCCTTTTCACACTCACAGACCTTCTGCACACACTACAAGGTTAATAGAAAGAAAAAGGAGAATATTTTTCAAATTTATTATTTCAAATTTTTAAACAAAAATTCTGGTTTTGTCTTGTCACAGACTAAAGAACATAAAAGTGGAATAATAGAAAATAAATTATTTCAAATATATTTATTTCTCATATAATCAACATTAAACTTCCAAATAGAGCAACCAAAATCAGTTATTTGATTTATTTATAAAAATAAGTCTGTTACTGTAGTGACTGTAGTTAATGTAATAATTACAAATGTTTAAGACAGCATGTACATAGTACACAGTGCTGTGAAACCTTACATAAATTTTGAACCATTTCGACTTTGTTATTGTTTTCTAACAAAACCACAAATGAAGTTGCATATCTTGCATTAGACTTATTCAACTCTTTTAGGAAGAGTTCTTTGTGTTGTACTGTTGATACTAATGTTAGTAATGAGCTAACATCATATATTTCTCAGGAGAAAGGACAGAAGAAATGGAGGAAAGTTTAAAATAAAAGCAACCATGGTCAGAAAATTTACCCAGAGATGGAAGGTTGATTAATGCTCAAGTATTGTTGCACTATAGAAGAAGCAGACATCAGGAAGTCTAGTGTCAATAAGAGTAAACAAATATAAAACTCAAAAACCCTACCTGCTTGTGTAGCAAGGCTTCCTGTAAATAAAATAAAAATATTACTTTCATATAGATATGATTTAAATTAACAGAGTACTAATTTTTCCTCTCCAGTTTATATAATTTCCAAGGTGAACGGTAGAGATGGTAAATAGCTTCATCCTTCATTCCTTCCTCACAGGGGTAAGAACCAGTCTGTTGAACAACCCATATGGAAAAGATGTGAGAGAAGTACAGTATCACTTGCAGGCTAGAACTGAAGTCTGACCTGATGGTTTGTGAGTCTGCCAGGACTGCAGGACTCAAAGGTGATAACTGCATTAGCAATTACAATAATAAAAGACAACCTAAAAATAAAATTCTTCTTGAGCTGGTTTCCTCAGAAATTCTTTCTGCTTTTTAAATCCTCTGAGGGATCAGACACAGACGGATATTTCAAAGAGGGCAGTCATTTAGGTAGCTTTCAGAATGTAGCATGGAAATTATATTTGCTCTAGCTACTGGCAGGATTCCAAGTAAAATTGTGTTATCACAGTGTTAACTAAAAAAATCGGGTGAGAGAAAGTGTGTCAATGATAAGTCTCAAGGAATCATAACATGCTCTGAGAGAGTTAAGTGCAAAAGCCCAGCAGAAGGTTAGCAGACATCCTCTAGACAGGCACTGCCTATCAGGCAAGACATCCCTCAGCACGTTGGTCACAGGGCAGAATCATAGAATATCCTGAGTTGTAAGGGACCCACAAGGATCATTTAGTCCAACTCCTAGCCCTGCATAGACCAACATAAAAAATCACACCATGTATCAGAGGGAGTTTTCCAAATGCTTCTTGATCTCTTACAGGCTTGGTGTGTGACCCCTTTCCTGGGGAGCCTGTTCCAGTGCCTGTTCCTGGCTGCCAGGACAGTCGACTCACGTTCACCTTACCATCAACCAGGACCCCGAGACCCCAAGCCCCTAGACCCTTTTCCAGCCTCTCATTCCCCAGTCTGTCTGTACATCCAAGGTTGTCCTCTTCCAGGTGCTGAATCTGGGATTTGCTCTGTTAAACTTTATACAACTGGTGATTGCCCAGTCCTCTAATTTGTCAAGATCTCTCTGCAGAGCCTCTCTGTCTTTGATGGAGTCAACTGCTCCTCCCAGTTTTGTATCATCAGCAAATTTACTTAGTATATCTTATAGACCTGTGTCCCAGTCAGTTATGAAGACATTGAAGAGCACAGGGCTGAGGATGGAGCCCAGTGGAACGTCACTAGTGAGAGGTCACCCGTCTGATGTCACCCCATTCACTGTAACCATTTGTGCCTGACCTCTGAGCCAGTTGTTCATCCATTACATGACCTGTTTATCCAGCTGTGTGTTGGACATTTTCTCAAGAAGGATGTTGTGAGAGACTGTATAAAAAACTTCACTGAAATCCAAAAAGATTGTATCAACTGGCTTCCTCTGATCAGCTAGGTGAGTTACCTTGTCATAAAAGGAAATTAACTTTGACAAGTAGGTTTTTTCCCTCATGAAGCCATGCTGGCTCTGACTGATGATGACTGTATTGTCCTTCAGGAGTTTTTCACTACTTCCCAGAATAATCTTATCCATAATTTTACCAGGCACTGATGTGAGACTGACAGACCTGTAGTTACTAGGATCAGTCATCCTGCCCTTCTTGAAAATTGGGACTACATTTGCCAGCTTCCAGACAACTGAGACCTCTCCAGATTCCCAAGACTGTTGAAAAATCATTGCGTGAGGTCTCACAATGGTATCATCCCTTTGAGTACCCTGGGATGAACCCCACCAGGCCCTATAGACTTAGCTGGAGAAAAAAAATCCCATGCTAGTTCAGGGTTGGCTGGGATTCACTGACTAGGAGCTTGTAAGTAAGCCAAGTACATTAAGCTTTTAAGTAAGAAGAGGACATTTCCTGCTGATTTCATTAAAATATTGGTGAAAGGGAAAGAATAGGGAGGAAAAGAGTAAGGCATGACTGACTAATGAACTGTCGTGGTTTGACCCTGGTCTTCTCCCAGCTCCTCATCTCAACTCATGAGCCTTTTGTGTGTTAACTTTTTTTCCCTCTCCTCTGCCCAGCTGTGGCAGAGGAGAGCAGAGAGAGCAGATACTGTAGATGCCTGGCATTTGGCCAGGATCAAACCATGACATGAACATAAAAATGTATCTGTCTTCATTAAGGTCAGTAGAAATATCCTTCACATAGCCTGGGTGCAAGGTCTTGTGTATTGATAGATTAAGCACTTCCTCAAGTATTCACTTTCCACTTCTCCAAGGGTATATTCCTTTATAAAGAGACATTCAGCTAGAAATCCACCTTTGTGGACACCATTATCTATTCGTGTGTGCTGTGAGCCATGAGTATGACAGCATATGTAACTTTAAACTAAATTACAGGGTGAGACAACTAATACTAAGGACCTTGAAAAGGTCTTAGCTCTTAGCAAAGGTGGAGATAACACTAATCTGTTTGTGTTGCTGGTTTTGGCTGGTGAAGAGTCGATTTTCTCTACAGTAGCTGGTATGGGGCTGTTTTGGATATGTACTGGAAACAGTATTGATAATTCAGGGATATTTCAGCTGTTGCTGAGTCGTGCTTACATTGGGTCAAGGCCTTTTCTGCTCCTCATCATACCCCAGCAGGGAGTGGGCTGGGGATGCACAAGGAGTTGGTAGGGAACACAGCCAGCATAGCTGACCCTGTGACCCAAGGGATATCCCAGACCATATGCTGTCATGATCAGGATAGAAAGCTGGAGGAAGCTTGTTGGGGGGACCACTGCTCAGTGACCGGCTGGGTATGTGCTAGCGGGTGGTGAGCAATTGTTTTTATTTGCAGCACTTGTCTTTCTTGGTTTTCATTGCTCTTCGGTATTTTTTCCTTTTCATTACAACATTATAATTGTCACTGGTTTAAAAAAATTAATTTGTTAATTGGTTGAAAAAAAGATTATTAAGCTGTTCTTCTCTCAACCCATGTGTTTTCTTACTTTTACTCTTCCCTTCCTTCCATCCTGCTGGGGTGGGGAGTAAGCAAGAGGCTGTGCAGTGCTCAGTTGCTGGTTGGAGTCAAGCCACGATGTGTGAGAGCTGCACTTCTGCCTTATGATGACTGTACACAGTACCATTCCTACACAGAATTGTCAGTCTGTTCATGCTCTGTTAACATGAAATGTACTGCAGGGACATGCTGCTAATAGAAGAAAATCATACCCACCATCACTGCTCACCCTCTTCACCCAGTTCAAGTGAGGAAGGATCTGCTGGCCCAGCAGCTGCAGCGTCATCCTAAAGGGCCTCCTTCCTAGAAACCTCTACATCATCTCCTGTCAGACACGCATCATCTTCGTTGAGGCTAGTTGTCTTCATGAAGTAAATGTTGCCTTCACTGCACCCATAGAAAACAAAGAGTTGCAATGGAATATAATATTTTACACAAAATATCTGTTAGGGCTATAAATGATAATTACTGTCAGCACCCAGCATCTGTTGTATTAGAGACATTGATGATAATTAAGCATTTCATTAGCAACAAATTAATAATATGGATAACTTGTACTGTTTACATACTTATTCTTACCCTTATGCATGTTCAAATCAAGACTGCAGTCTATCGGATCAACAGCTGTGGGGAAAAAAAAAAAGCTTTTTCCAGCAATTGGCAAGGTTTATCTGCACTATGTGCCAAACTGGAATTGGATGCATGGATTTCCAGATGTGTTCAATGATTTCTCACTTTTTTGGAGGACCCGCAAACATGACTCTCATCTGGCAGAGATCAGAAAATGTTAACACTTATGATTTTTAGACATAACGATTTGACTAGTCAAATATACATGTACCCTGGTAGTTCAGATGCACATGCTGTATTTGGACAGCAATGGGGTCAAGTTTGGTTGTATTTCTCTGGCTAGAAAATCCATAAATCTGTAAAACGTTGTTTGCAACCGGTCTCTGGGAACAGCCTAAGTTCTTCTTCACTTCTCACCATGTTTTGGAAGGAAAGTAAGAATCTTGACAGCTCCATAACAGGATAATTGATTTACAATTCAGAGAGGTTTCTTTTCACTGGTCTTGTCAGTATATATTCTTATAGCTTTGTATTCACTTAGAAGTCAAATCAGATGGAAGTAATGATTCCAGATTTACAGCATTGCTTTTAACATTAATAATTCTTGCAAAGCTTTCTAGTACAGCAGTATTCAGGCTGCCCTGAATCACATGCTCTTAACCAAATGCCCAGTACATTCAGCTCCCAGGACTACTAAATCTGTCTAAATGCACTAATTACATGAACATTCTAAAGCTCTAGTCTGTAATACAAAGTTTTATCTGTACAACTCATTTCATGCTGTTAGTGAATTTCAAGTTTAAAAGCCTTTAGTTCCCACCTACAAGCTAAGTCATCTCTTCTACTGGAAAAATAGTGTATGAGCTTTTGTTCCTGGTACATGCCTTCCCTCCTTGAATACTTTCTGCTATTCTCATTACTGAAACTCAAAAATGGTAAAGAATAAATAAAAAGAAAGGGTCGATAAAGATAAGAGAGAGCTTCTGTATGAAGACAAAGTAAATTTATGCTATTTACACCCTGCCCTCTGCTGTATCTACATGATAATGCATAATGATAGAAGTGATAGTACTTCATACTGGGTGACTCATTCAAGATTTAATCATCTATACACACCTAGTAAATAAGGCTACTGTCTGGGCAAAACATTTGTGCCCTAGTAATAGAAGGTGGAAGCTAAAGACTAAGACATTAAAAGACTAAGATTCAATACTTTGAGGAGAGAGGATATCTCCTGGAAGAACTGGTTTTACTCCTTAGTTCCTACCTGATCCTGAGATTCTAAATATTCATTTCACACATTCCTCTATTTCAGATACACAGACTGAGAGCACCAGTACATCAAATGGACCTTTGGAGTGCTATACAGATAATGAAAGCTGAAAGTGAATGTATTGGCAAGGCAGTATGAACTGCTGAAGTAAGTATCGTTCTAGGTCATCAGAGAAGTGAATTTACAGTCTTGCTGCATCACCTAGGTAGTACTGACCTGAGAAGTGTTTACCTAGTACTAAGGTAAATCATCACTTACATTTGTAAGAAAACAGAGCAAGGATTAAAACAGTAACTGTTTAAAACAGATTCACTTTACTTCCTGGTGGTCCTGTTCCTGAAATTCAATAATTCCCATCTGGATCAGGCTCACTTTGTTGTTTCTAAAAAAAAAAGATAAACACATACCCCCCATCCCCAGAAAAAGAGAAAATGAAAAAGAACCCAGAAAACCCAAACCAAACCAAACAAGAAAACCAAAACCAGACCCCAGATAGTTCAGCTGCTGATAGTTAAGCTGTTGATTTCCTTGTACCTAAAAAATTCACTCTTAGAATTAAAGTTAGAAGATGTGATTATTGCAAGTGTTAGCTACATTTATAAACTAAACTCCCATACTTTCCCATGGAAAAATGTTAGGAACACACAAACTAAATTTCACCTTTGTTATAAAAAGAACCAGCAGGTGATTATTTGAAACAGATGTTAAAACATCACTATGTCCCACTTCAACAGTAGTAGAGGACATGGAATGATGAAAAATGAAAGATAAGCATGAAAATTCAAGCTGCCAATTATGCCTTTGATATATGATAGACTACTCAATTTGAATTAGTTTTAATTTTTCCACATGGTTTGGCCTATTTTATTTATCAAAACAACTGCTGAGCTCTTAAAGATTACTGTTATCGAGGGAAAAAACAGATGGTCTTATGAGAAAAAGTGCTATTAAAATGCAATGAATATTGGAATGAAATCTAAGACAATGAGTTCCTGTACCGTTATACCACATTTGTGGGTTAAATTAATGAACCCTGTAAAAACTTAACACATAAAATGTATTTTCTTGGATAATACAAATTCTCCACTATGCTTAGAGACAAGAAGAATGACAATAGACATTAACACAAATGATATCCAAAGCCACTCCATACACATTTTTAAACTAAAGGCACTAATACATGGAAATTATTGAACAGATGGATGAACAATGGTTTATCATACATTTTCTTTAAAAAGTTTTGGGAAGTTATAAAAACATTGGAAAGACCAGAAAAATTAGATACTGTAATTCAAAAGAGAAAGTAGGAAAATATGTAATAAGGAAGGCAAAGTCTATGCATTTCCTTTCTTCCATGAGAAAAGAAGAAAGAGAAGCAGGTGAAGCAAGGAATTAATATCCTGACTCTAACAGTGCCAAAAAACCCATTAAAAATATGATATTTAAATATTTCCAGGCCAAAAATCAGTGTATGTATATGAAGTAAGTTATTCTGAGAGAATCGGAAATTGTCCAATTAGTACTTCAGTTTATAACTTTTATTTCAGGCGATTTCAAAGAGCATTGAAAACAAAAGGGAAAAAAGGTGAAAGTTCCCATCTCCATAGCTTGCAGAAAAACACGTTGTGAAATCCTAATCACACAGGAGTGAGGAAATATGTATATTTTTTCCAGGTGATTTATATGTAAGAAAATTTTATTAGTGTCATCAAACACTGGAAGAAGTTGCCCAGAGATGACATGTAGTCCCCAAACCCTGTGCTTTGTCTGTTTGAGCAGGTCTCCAGAAAGACGGGGTAGGGTTAGACTGATAAGAGGGAAAAACTCTTTAGTGTGAGGGTGGTGAGGCACTGGAACAGGCTGTCCAGAGAAGCTGTGATGTCTCATCCCTGGAAGTGTTCAAGGCCAGGTTGGATGGGCCTCTGAGCAACCTGGCACACTGGGAGCTGTCCACGGAATTAGATGCTCTTTGTGGTCACAGAAAGGCTGGAACGGACCGCAGTGGTGCCCTGGTCCAGCCGCCCTGTTCCAGCAGAGCCATCCTAGAGCCCATGGCCAGGAGAGCGT
>VZRM01006403.1:271276-326172 GCA_013397955.1 Grantiella picta | reverse complement strand
TTGTTTTCAAACCAATACAGAGATGAGAATTTTTCTTTTTTTTAATTTTGGAAAAGGGAGAACACAGATTCTCATCCAATTCTGATATTATCCTCTGCTGAACTATTGATCATGACACTTGCTTGGTGTGTAGGGATGACTTAGCATTATGTTTCCCATAAATTCTAGAGTCCCAAAACATAAAAATGGGAGGGAAAATACCTTCTTAGAAATGAAGAAATGTTAAGTGGGATTTTAGTTGCTGTGTTTGTTTTGGTTTGGTTCATTGGGGTTTTTATGTTTGTCTGTTTTGTTAATGCAAATTCCATAAGGTACTGCTCTTAACTTTTTCCATTGTAACTTTACACAAATTTGATCCCAATACTGTGAGAAACTGTGTATCTTATATGATGATACTTTGCTTGCCTCCAGAGCAAGCAAAAAGTCAAGTCAAACTGTCCAGCCAAAACATTCAAACCACTGTTTGGGTGTAGATCATATAAAAAACTGGGGAAATATTTTCCCAGACATCAGATAGTTACTCTACTAAAATTTAGAGAAGTTGTTACTTGTACTTTTTTGCATCTTCTTCTTGAGGTGAGAGAGAATCTGTCAATTCTCTGCTTATACAGTTGGTGATAAAAATTTTCAGTCACTCTTCATACAGTCAGAATTGAACTTTTGCGTCATTATTATTCCTTAATAGAAACCCTTTGGTTTTTGCATCCTTGCATGGTGTCCTGTTCTTGAAATTCAAGTTTGATGTACCAGATCAAATCTACTGTGGACAGCACCCAGTTTTAGCCAAAATTAATGTGCAATAAAATCTACAAGCTTCCCAAGTTTTTCAGGTTTCCTAGCTCCTCTTATGTATAGAAGTTGAGAATCTGGGTCTCGACCAAATGTGAAAAACATGCTCTGTCCTGGTAATAGGTGCAGGATGACATGGTGAGCAAAATAGCCCTTTCTTACTTTGAAATCTATCAGTACCTTGAACTGTAATACTGAACACTGGGCAAGATGTGTTCCAGCCGTTGGGGAATAAACACACTTCTGCAGAGTGTCTTTGTTCAAAACACTTGAACAATTCCACCCTCTTTCAATAAAGTTGTGAACTACGTATTTCATAATTATCTCTAAATGAAAAAAATTAACCTTATACAAGTGTGAAGTATATTGGATTGCTAAAAATCCAGAAAAAACTGTCTGTGTCTGTAATCTTTTGGCATGACCAAGAATTAAAAAATAAGGAAAAAATTCTATCCATTAGCAGGCTAAACATAAAACTTTTGCAAGTTCATGCAAATAAAACCATCATTCATTGGAAAAAAAATATCTGCCTTGCTTGCACTTCTGGTGAGTATTTAGATGGTCAGGAAGGTATGACTGAGACAAGGCAGAGAATAGGGTCAAACATAGAGCAATTGTTTCATAAGACTGTAGAAACTACATCTTAAACTCTCCTTGCACTTTGATACACTGCTTTCCATGGTGGCATCCCATTTATAGTGATCAGATATATCAAGAAAGGGTAAATATTTGAGGAAAGCACCCTTACATCAATAAGATCCCAAATTAGAATGCAAATATTTAACCTGTATCACAACTTATGCAATGACAGATACTTAATTGAAGAATTGAAGAGTATAATTCTCTCTGCTTTTTGGAAAAAAAAAAGTGTTTAGATAAGGGTTAAAAATCTATAAGAAGCTAGTTAAATTTTATCTATCTGTTAGAATAGTACATTACAAATAGAAGACCTTGGTAAGGCTAAAGGAATGAGTTGCAAAACTGGGCATAAAATGTTTATTTTGATTTATATATGCTATCAAACTCAATCTGTTGCTGGTTTTTGGTCTTTAATGGCATGGGGGACAAGGAAGCCTTGCAGCCTTGATCCTTTAGTGAGTATGTCTGTCCTCTTGTGAGTCTTGTGAGACTCTTATGAGTCTCACAGAATCCCAAGGTGCTATACGAAAGCAAATTCTGGTTTTTGAGCCTGATCACGTGTAAATTCCCTAAATGTACCTTGCTGACTAGTTTCTGTTTTTGCATTGCTGGTTGACTCCAAAGCATTTTATTGGATAGCAGTAGAAACACTACTGCCATACTGGCAAATTCAGCTCCACTGTAAAGAAGTAGCAGGACAGACAAGACTGCCAAATACCTGAACATATGGGTTTTCCTTTGATTTTATGAAGTATCATGCATTACACCTCACAGTTCTTATAAAACAGTGGACTGTGTTGGGTGGAAAAAACCACCAAACAACAAAAAAGCCCTTTATATGTGTAATTTTTCATAACAACATACGATTTAAAGTACATATGAATAATTAAGAATGCAAACGTTCTCCAGCCGTTGCTTGCAGTCAGTGTACAAGCAGTTCAAATTTCAGAGGTAATGCTCTCTTTTTTCCCTTGATGTTAATAGAATAGAAAATTAAGCTTAACAAACTTGATTATCAGTGCTAACTCTACAACAGAAAGACAAAAGAAATTGAACACTTAAATATTTCTGGGAAATTTAATGCATGCCATTTGACCTTGGTTTTTAAAACTGGTGAAGCTTTGCAGTTCCCACTCACCTCATGTGAAGCACTGATAGGTTAGCAGTTCTACAAACCCCAGTCATGGTATTGCCAGTTTACAGCTCGAATATAAAAGGATTTTTGAACAGTGGCCACTTGGGAAATTTTTGCTTTTACATGCAAATTACCAAGCAGCCCTCAGCCCAGCTGCTTGGGAGCCCCATATTTTATAAACATTTATATTTCAACTCAGTTGGTGTTTCAGAGAACTTATGCTCATTGATTTACTGTACTTAAAAGGCAATGTTTGAGAGATTGAATTTTTATGTATTTTTATCCATTGCTGTCAAGGTTGTGTGAATGGTTCTACAGCTGGCATTATTTATAGAGTTATGTAAACTATGGCTAGACTTTGTTTCCCAAGCAAGTTCTGAGGCAGACATCAGTAATAGCTCAAAAAGGAAAAAAAAAGGGAAAAAACCGTAAAAATCTCCTCCCTCTTCCTCCTACAGATCACTGTCATTTTCTGAACGCCATACATTATTTTTATACTGATACAAGCTGGAATCTCCTCAGGAACCAGTTCCACAACATTATTTTCTACAGAGGGCAATTTATACCAATGCGGCTTTTAGGGCAAACCTAACTATTTCTGCACTATGATACATCAAACACAATACGACTCATCCCATGATTGAGGTCTTTTATATAGGAAAGGAAAACAGAGCTCAGTTTCTGTAGTGAAGGAAAAGGTTGCAGGTTTTTTTTTGTTTGTTGGTTTCGTTTTGTTTTTTTCACAAAAGAAGCCTTTTTTTAAAAAATAAAACCTATAATGTCCTCACTAGTAACCCTGAAACCTGTTCTCTATCAAATACATGTCCATTTTTTGTTTTCCATAATAATGGAAAAGAACTAAGAACTTCAGCAGTTCTTAGTGCCTAAACTCATGCATACTCATGGAGATTTTGAAGCAATTTTTGCAACCACACAGCTACAATGTGAGAAGTGACAGCTGAGCTTAAAGAACATTTGCACTGCACTGCAAGCTTCACAATAATGGATGACTTTTTTTCCTTTGTCCCAGATCCTAGTAGCTTACAAACTCATGATGATCTGCTTCATTTATAAATGATACTGCCCATAATCTCAAAAAAAAGCTTGAAAACTTAGCCTTAATATAGCCCAGTGCCTGAAAGGTAAAAACAAGAAAAAATCTCAATAATGATTTTCATCCTATGTTAATGTTGGAACTCTGCTGAAAGTACTGTCTCTTGTGTTTTTTTTGTTTGTATTTGGGGACCATCATACTTGGCTAGGCTTCAGGATTAGCTAAGATGTCTGCAGAAAAAAAATATATGTTTAATAAAAGATATTAATAACTAGGAGGTCATTCACAATTTATACAATTGATTTAGCGACTTCTGTAGAACAACTGCAGTGAATTTTTTTCAAATTTAAATCATAGTAGATAAAAGCATATGTCAATATAAATGCTGTTGGTTAATATTTCAACTTCTGCTGAATTGGGTATCAAAGTAAACTGGAAAGCCATGAGAAAAGTTACTGGGATAACCAGTGGCACCTTCATTCTTACTTCCAGGAGCCCTCACGTAGACTCACTCATTTGACATTCAAGCCTTGAAAGTCTGTTTTCTCCTCCTTGTTTTCTGCAAGTAGAACATGCAGCATCCATAATCCCCAGCAGCAGGGAGGAAAAGGGACTTGACTTAGACCACATTTTTCTCTACTTTTTTCCTCTACTTTCCTGAAGACATACAAGTTCTCAGAGTGAATTTTCATGGGAATAATCCACAAGTACAACCTGCATTGCAAAGTGACCATAGTCCACTGTGTCACTTATCTTAAATTATATTAATTAATTCAATCCTTTAAGAACACATTATTTGCTGTGATAATAGCACAATCAGTGCAAGTTGCCTAAAACTTTTGTTATAAGTCTCTATATTCACTCATTTTCTAGCATGGATAAACTAATCATGTGAACTGAAATTTCTCATTTTGGTGTTTGCTGCAGACTGCAATTTCCTAACAAAAGCTTTAAATTAAAAAAAAAAAAAAAAACCCAAACAACACCACTTTTCCAGCACACAAATAAGGGAAAACAGAAATGAAAAGAAGACATCTGAAATCACAAGGTGTTGCATTCCCTGAATAATAGCTGCTGTGTGCACTGCTAAAGTTGAGGACCTAGTGGAAAAATAAATGAACGTGTTCTTAAAAACTTTTCAAATGAGTCCCAAAGGAACACAACTTGACAGACTACTTTAATTCTGCCACTTATTAATTTCTAGACATGTGATTTTACAATTTTAAAGTATTTTTGATGGACTTTTTTGACATGGCTATGAAAAAAATCACAACATATTTTTGTGTTGGTAACAATAGGAAAATGAAAATTATTTTCTTCTTAAATGTATATTGAAAAGGCAAGATAGAACTGTAATATAAGCTCATACTGAAAGTGTCAGTGCAGTATACATCTTAAAACTTTTTGTGCACTACACAACCATAGTCCATTGAAAACCCATCTCTTTATTTGGACACATGTTTTAGTAAACTCAGACAAATAGGAGAACGTGGTAAGTTGATACTGACATGCAGATGTAGCAAAAAAGGAGTTTGCAGAAAGAGTTAGCTTGTCAAAAATGATTTCATGGCCAAGCAACCACAAACTGATATTGGCAGTAATTCTATCATATTTAAGTGTGAGCACCAGGCATCACTTCTTGCCTGGAATGCTAGAAATTATTAACAGGAACACAAAGCTATATTTATTGTCATACAGTGACTAACTTTCAGGACTATTTGAAACCAAAGTTGCAAGAAAGAAAAATGCCAAAAGGAAAACTGGTCCTTAGGAGTTTGAGTACAAGACCTCAAGGTATATTGTATTATACTGAAGCACGAAGGAATTCTGTGAAAGCTGTGTAATCAGCCTTTCTGATACGTGCTTCTTTCAAAATTATCATGGTTCATTCACCTTTTCTCTATAGATGTACTACTACCCTTTGCCCAACCCAGCCAATCATACTGGATACATTTCCATAAAATAAAATGCACAAATCTGTTGTTGAATTTCTCTTGGAAATATATGCATTGTAGATGGTAGACAGCACATCGTATTTAAAATCCTGTACTACAATGCATAGTCTCTTTCTGGAGGTTATGACTGAACAGTAAATGGGAAAGGAACCTGGATAAGTACAGCTGTGTTGAGCATGCATATAGTGGTGGAAGGGGTAAAACAAGACTGCACCATCTGTAGAATATCCTCTCTATTACTTTGTTCCTTTCAATTCCACAGAGGTTATTTTACTGGCTGCTGAAATCCAAGACATGCATTCCTATTGTTGCTCTAGGGCAAATATTTGAAGCTATTTTTGTTTCCGTATAACAGAGAATGGCACCTGTTACATCCAAATGCAGGGAAATAGTGGAAAATACTCTGAGCTGGACTATACCCACTAGTGAGAAAAAGTCTCACAGCACTTACACTGTCCAAGGCAAACAAGTTTTTATCAACAACAGCACTGAAGTTTGAAATTATTTCAAATTAGTAAACACCTTTACTCCAGCTAAAAGGCTTTATACGTGTCAGAAATAATTTGCAAAATTCTACCATTGGTTTAATTCTTTCTTGATCAGAATACTAATCAAAACACTTTACTCCTGTTTTATTAAAATAAAAATCTGAGTCCTGAGTCAGGGAGTACTATTCCTCTAAAGGCAGAGGTTTTTAATTAAGTAGTAGTAATTTGCAAGAAATCTTCTGGAGATTATTTCTGTGGTAAAATTACAGAAGGGTTTTATCCCTCTTTGTGAAGAAAATTTAAAAACTCATGCTAATATGTCTCTGAAAAGCCAATTTATTCCAGCAGGGCTTGCTGCAAAACCTCTAAAGGTACAGTGGTAACATGCAACTCCTGTCTTGGCCAGCTTATCACTTCCTGAGCCTTGCTAAGAAAACAGCTTTACACTGTAACACTGGACAGTTACTCAGCCACACTGCTTACGCATGTGAGATTTAAAATTATTTTGTGAGTTGCTTTCAGTGAAATTTGTACTTAAACGTAGGTTATGATAAATCTGAACTTTTAACCCTTCAACAAAGCTATATACAATCCAGAAAGACCCCAGCTGCGGAAATGGTCCAGCTAGGGCAATACTCAAAGGCAGAGGCTGATAATGTAACTTTGTGACTTTTACAATGCCTTCGTATGTGGTCAGTGGCTTTGCAAGAGACCACACACACACAAACAGAGGCTCTTGTAATTGCCTAACATTTTCACCACCTGTTCTCAAGCCATGTTATCAGATGTGAAAGAACCAGTAAAAAACAGTTTATAAGCTATAAATGGAAGCAGCTACGTCAGAGAGCTGATAAATATTTCAGTGCAATTTATTTGTGTAGCAGACTATAATTTAAATGGCACTAAACTGCTTTAAAGTGTCGGTTTCAAGTTACAGGATGTCACAGTTGCTGTTCTGGGATAGGAGATCTGTGTGTTGGGGTGATCAAAGAGGTGATATTTCTTGTTTAACAGATCATGTCAAAGATAAGGTTATCTTTTCCTTGCCTTTCTGCTTCATCTTTACCCCTGGCTGCAACATAAGTGTGAAAGCTTGTTTTAGTTTAGAAAATAACCAGATGGGTGCCTACCACGTTCAGTCATTTCATAGCCTTCAGAGATGTTCACTTAGCATGGAAATTAATCTTTAAAAAAAAGAAAAAAAAAAAGAAAAAAATGAAGTAACCTTACCTACACTTTTAGTTTTAAAAGACCAAATCTAAGTGGAAAACCATTTTATGTATTACTCACGTGATTATAAAGAGAAAACTATATCCAAATCTAAATACAGCTATACATTTCCTGCATTGTTCTTTAAAAGCTCTTGCTTTAGAAATTATTTTAATAGTAGGTCCTCTGTTACTGTTGACTAGTATGAAAATTGTCTTCTATACATAGATATTTGGTATGTGATGTAAGTGAAGCATTCATTAAGAATATGTTGAATATGTTGTGAATATCAGCCTTATTTCCCTTGTCTTGAATCCATTTCTATTTGTTACTTAAGCACAAAGATCAGAACTGACTGATTTCCAAGAGAGAAGAGACATAAAGTATTTTCCTAAATGCTCAGGTTTTAGTTAGCTGTGTTAGCTTTGCATATCTCATGTAAGAAAAATTTGACAAAATTTAAGTTCTTAGTGGTCTTATTCTTGAAATTGTATTCATATGTGCTGGCTACTTATTGGTTTTGGTGTAAATTGTCAGGGTTATGGATCCTTGCCTGTAATGGACTTTTATTAAGCTTATATTTTAAACAATAGAGTAAGACTAATATAATATACATACATATTATTATATGTATATACTACTCAAAAGCTTGATTGTGATAGAGACTCATCTACTATAAAACTTCACAATTAACACCAGTAAAAAGTATGTTGAAAAATTTTCCTAAATTACTTGCTGCATTATTTTTGGAATTTTAGCCCCTCCAAAGTCGTATTCCTAGATGTGCTAAAACTATTCTTGCATGGAAATCTTGTGAAAGTTGTAATTTGTAGCTGCACAACTCTGTGCACATCTGGAGACAGTTCAGAATTGAAAGTAGTCCTTGCTCTTCAGTGTTATCAGCTATTTACTCTCAGATCATTATCCAGATGATATAAGAAGGCTGTGATATAAAAAATTATGTATCCAGATTTGACAATTTTGGGCAGGTTTTGTACTGCTCTCTTTAAATTCTTTTTCAGAAAAAGGTAAAAAAAGCAGAGAAGAGTAATGAAGGAAGAGCATTATAAAATAATCAGAAAATAAAGGTCATACAGGAAGAGATGAGTAAAAATGATTCTTCCATTTGGAAAGTGAGGAATGGGAAAAAATGAAGGTAGGGAAAAAGAATCAATGATGTTGATGATATTATTAGAGTAGTGAAAAGATGTGGAAAAGAATTCAATGACATCAATAACAGGGACTTGCAGCCAAATTATCATACACAGACTTAGTAAGAAGAAGTACTGACTTTCTCCATATCGCCAAGTTCTGGAATTTAGAGGCTTGAGATATAAATGTGTTAAACCCTGGGTACTGGAAGCTGGGCAATGCATGGTAGGAAGTCATGCTATTCTCACCATAAATACACCACATACTTTCAAATACTGTCTGTGGGGCTGGGTAGACTTGGATCCAATCCACTGCATCAGTTTTGTAAGTTAGATTGTTTTGCAAGGGTGGTAATATTGCTTTTCAGTGTGGAAAGTTTCTGGTTTGTGTTAATTAGCCAAGGAATGAAAGTGAGATTTTGTGCCTGCAGAGATTACAGGAGGTTCTAACTAATTCTCCCAGCTAAAGCTCTTGTGCTATGCTAACCTTTCTAATTCCAGCAGTACTTTCTGTTCAGACAAACTATAGTTTTCCTGGAAAGGATGTATTTTTCCATTAGCAAAACCCCTTTTAAAAACACTGACAAAATAAAACAATGTTTTTGGCAAGATAGGCTCATTTACAAGTTAGAAATGAAGTGTGAAAATTGCTGAAAACTGTTACTTTTATTGCAAATATTTCCTACGTTTCTAACAGAACACATTCAGTTGCACCAGACAATGCATTTTGAGGAAACAACCTGAAAAATTCAGAACCTTAAATGGAGAACTTTAAAAACAATTGTTTTTCAAGCTTTTTATTTTTACTCTAAGGTGGGTCCTACCTGAACGTGGAGTGTTATTCTGTCTTCTTGTATCCATTGCCTGTCCCCTCTTTCCACTTCTTCCCATGACCTCATGACCCATGACCCTTACTGGTTTAGGAATATACTTCCCAATCCAGCGTCCCCAGTCTCCCTCTACGAAACCAGACACTTCCACAAACTCCACCTCTTCCTTTCCCCCTTCCATTGGAAGTGCAAAGGCAAAAATTATGGGCTGAGATAAGAACAATTTACTGGAAGCAGCAATGAGATCAGAAACAGCAACACTAACAGCAACAATGTTAAAAACAATATTAATCACAATAAAAGGCAAAAGACAAAGAAAAATTTATATGGAAAGTGAAACAATACCAACCACCAAGTAAGTCCCTTACTCCCACAGAGATTCCCTTATTCCCACTGGCATCTTAATGAGTTCTGGCCATGCACACTCCTAGCTAGCATAAAAAATTAATCCTGTCCTGGCTGAAACTAAGAAAATTATTGGGCAGGGAATTTTCTACTTTTGCTGATGGATGACTATATTTTGAGCTTTTATCTAATTTGGGCATGATTTCTATAACCTCCAGAATGCAATGCATCTTTATATCATTTGTAAAGAATCAACAAATATGGCATTTATTACATCTTTTATTAAACAAGAGTCTTTTTCTATCAGACTACACTAGTCATCTGCTTCCCTGTCAAACGCTAGGAAAAGAGCTTCTCCTACTTCTTACTAATCCTCATTTATTGTAATAACTTGAAATATTTGCTATCAAACATTTAAGGTGAATACATTCTCTGAGGCTTTGGTGAAGCTTGGGAATTCTTCTACAAGAGCACTCAGGCAGCAAGAGCTGAACCCACATAGATTTCAGTATAACCTGATAAGAACCCCATGGAAAGGAGCTTGGAAAGTGAATGAAGTTTTTGAAGTGTAAGTAAAGTTTTGCACTTGTTTTTTAAGCAGTCAGGCAGAGCCTTACTTCTCAAGCAACTTAATTTCTCATTAGACTGTGCAGCAACAGCTACAGCAAGGAGGAAAAGCCAAACCAAAGCCCAAAACAGGACAAATTTATCTTGGGTGCCCAGAATTTCTCATACACAAACCTAGATGCAAGTCCATGTTCTTGAGCATGCAGTTGTGGAAAAAAATTGATAAAAAACTGAATTGGAAACGGACAGATACAAATCATCAGCTCAAATCCAGGCCAGAACAGCAGTCACTGAAGCCCACTATGTCATGGGAACAATTGTATAGTCTGTCGGAGAGGGCTAAGGAGTACAGAAAGCTTTTCATTATGCAAACCTATGGGTATGTTTTTGTGGAGGATGAATACTGTGATGCAATTTCCCTTTCAGTCCTTCCTAGGATGCAGCTCAGCAAAGTGAGAGCTAGGTGGAAAGACTAACACCACCAATTACCTGCAATGTATCACTTATAAACAAAAAGGGAACATCAAGCCCTACTAATTTAAAGAAATGTATAGTTTGGAAACTATATGGGTAGTGTATCCAATCCCTACGCATATCCCACTCTGTCGTCTGGATTCCATTCAAGGGGAGACTCCACTGGATTCAGCCAGAAAGGATACCAAATAAGGGAGCAGTACCTTGTCCCACTCGCTGGGTATTAATTTTGTTTGGAAAGAATACAGACATAATGAACACCAAAGAAAATGAATTATTTATATGTTTTCCTGTTTTTCTTGAGGTGGTTGGGAAGAGTCCATCATTGCCAAGATGTTCTCTGAAGTTCTCTGATCATCTAAGTTCTCTGGTCATCTAACCAGGCAGACCCCAAATGTTATTACTGCTAATATATTACTCAGCACAGCTGAGCAGACCGCTCACTATGGCATTTTAGAATGGGCATTGCAAACCACTGCAGAAAAGCATGTGATGGGCTCCACATGAGAAATGATGACATTTGCTATGCATTGCCATCATCTTGTGTGGGCTGTTCTTGTCTCTAATGTTAATTCTGGGTAGGTAAAAATTTGAAAAGCCTTGTCTGCTTGTATCAGACAAAAAAAGTTCTGTACATGGTTATTGAGTACATACCTCTCTATCACCACTTTCAGGAATTTCAATTTGAGTGATTTTTCTTTTCCTCTTCTAAATGTGCATGATTTGTGCAATGGCACACCTATTTACACAGAAAATATAGGATGAATGCCTTTTTGTATGATTGATTCTTCCTTTACCTGCAGCAGAGGGCAGAGATAGAGAAAATATATCTGGCCTTTGATAGCCAGAATATAGATGTGAAGTGATTGTGAACAGTTTTGGAGTTCCACATTATTCAACTAACTGTTTCTTCAGCTTGAACAGAAGTAGTTTCCTACCCACTTATTACAATCAGCTACCTAAACTACAGTCTTCCCTGTTGTTCTTGGGGCTTTTTGCCTTCATCAGATGACAAACCTGCAGAGTTACTCTGAATTCAACCATTTCCCCAAGTTGGTACAACATTACTTACTCTTTGCTCTCCTAGGCTCTGTTTTAATTCCCTGATCATTTTCCAATCATCAGAAAGGCTCCATAACATCTGGAGGCAGGAAATATCTCTAATCCCAAGGTGGTCAAGAGCATGGGAGCTGGGCAGTGAACTCTAATTTGGAGACCACCTTGCCATATGATCTTGGATTCATTCTGTAGCATCATCACCAACAAATCACTGAAATGAAGGGGTGGTAATCTGAAATGTCTCACCTCAGCAAAGTTTCCACAGTAAAATTTTTGCTTAAAGAGTGGTATGGATTTGATCTAAATTAAATAATAAGGGGTAAAACAGTGCAAGAACTCATCCTCAAAAATTGTGGCATTGAACTGGAATATGGAAACAAGACCAAAATCTTGGTGTTACTGAGATCCCCTGCTTATTAGCGACACCAACCCCATATTGAATAACCAAAAGGGCTCTTCCTCACTTGGAAGGTGGGCAACTTGGGCTGATTTCACTGTTCCAAGTGCTCTGACACCTGGTCTCAGTGATACTGTAGGCTGTTAAGTTCAAAAAAGGCTCTCTGCTTCAGGCATAGAATCCCACCCAGGCTGGAGCTGCGTGTGGTCTCTCCAGAAGAACACTCTGGAAAATAAAAAGATGCATTTTTTGGACAAATTCCTTATTGTTTTTCTCTTAGTGCTGACTTTGCAGCATGGAGTCAGAAGCTCAAAAGTACAAGAGAGCAGAGAAATGGTAGACAGGGAGTACATGCAGAAGAAACATAAAACTTGTGCTCCACTCTATCCTCTTGTGCTGATTTCAAGATTACATGAGTAGAGGAATACATGCTACTGCTTTCTTGTGTCTCTTATTTCAGGTAATTCTGCTAAAGCATGTGACCACAAGAGCCAAAAGAGAACCATAACTTTTTGAATAAAAGTGACTGGTCTCTCACACAAGCCTTTGAAGTGCTGTGTGAGTTTTCCTCCTGCAGTTGGTTTTACTCACCTCATACACTACTGATACNCACACAGAGACGAAGGTCTGCCGAGCCTAAGGGCTGCAGGGCAGAGTTAATGATGACACACTCTTACATCTGCGAAAAACTGAAATAGCCAGAGATATATCCCCCTTGACTTGAGAGGCCTGGAAGCCCACATGTCCTAGCAACATTTTGCATACGCAGCAAACACATTGTATGTTTATTTCTAATGTAAAGCTTGTGCTTTCCATGTTGTTCGATCTCTCCGTTTTGTGTGACATGCTTTTTGATGTCTGCAGTGCTGCCTGAATAACAATCACAAAGGTTCTAATCCTAAAGCTTTTTCTGGCTCTGTGGGTGAAGTGCAGATTTTTAAGATGTTTGCCAAGACAGCCTGTGCAAAGGATTTGTTTTTGCAAGTGTTTGTGTGCATATGTGTGCATGATCCATGTGTGTGGCCTGTTTGAATACCAAGTGCCATTTACCCTTAAGGCTCTCTAAACCACTCTCTGCCTGTGTAGAAAACATCTCCCTGCTGCAACAAAGCTGAATTAAAATAGTTATTTGCCCACTTTTTCTTTTATGTACACCCACTCTGTCCCCCTCCCCTGTGAACCTCCTCTGCAGTTTTACTGCATGTTCTGACCAGCAGCTGAAAGCTCCCTCATGTTATCATGCAGATAAGGTGGAGCTGAGAAGGGAAGGAATGAGGCACTGGAAGAACATTCATTATTGCTCTTTGTCTTGTAGAACAGCTGCTTGAAAATCCTTTCCTGCTGCACCAAGACTCACCAAAAGCTACTCTTCCATGTATGTTCCTCCTTCCTACACTCTTTTGCTACTCCATCTACTTCATCTCCCTTGCTTGTGCTATGTATACTTTCCCAGCACTGTTAATTGTTTTAAGTATCTCACTCCTCAGAGGCTGCATGGTTGAACTTCTTGGAGAGTGACATAGGAGCTCTGCTTCAAGGGCCATGAAACCACTGTATTTCTCTATCCTACTGAACTGTTCCTTTTAAACAACTGAGAAAGACATGGAATAAAACCATACCAAGCTAATAGCTCACAGAACCACCTTCTTGACATGATTGCTATAAAACTTCAGAAATTATTTATTTAGTTACTTTCTTTCTCATGCTAGGGATCTGCTGAGTTCATTTAACTATCTGTGCAAGCAGTTTTACACCTCACTGTAAAACCTTAGGTAAATACTCTAATTTTTTAAATTTTAATCAAAATGTTGCTGGCATGTGAAGTTCATTGGAAAAGTAATGATTACACTTCACTGCTACTGTACTGAAAATTAAATTTTTCTGTCTTGAAATCTGAGATAATTTTTATACACTTTACTGTAAGTAGCCCAAATGACCAAGTTGTGTTTTCTGCAGAGTACAATACTTAATATTCAAATACAGTCTTTCTTTTAATTTCATTATTTTAAAAAATGGTGAATGTTTTATCCCCATTTTTCTGTTAGAGAAACTGTGGTAGAGGGAAGGTAAATGACTTTCTCAAGGATTTGAGAGTCTTGCTGGTCTAATGGCTTTCCATTAGCCTATATTGCTTCCATTTTAGGAAGGCAGATTGCTCAGTTTCTTTTAACATATTTATGTTCCCCACCTCAAAGCTGCTTTGAAATGATTAAGCACGTGGCCAGCAACCACAAGTTCTTCCTCCTTCCACAGCTGGGTGCTCATCATATTTTACAACTACATCAAGCTCTGCACACAGCACTTTTGTGGGTGAGGAAAAAAGGGTTTGAAAGAGTGAGGACACGCAAGCATCCAGGAAACTGATACCTAGTACTAGTATCGGCATCAGAAACTAGTACTTTCACATGCAGATAAAATATAGATATATAGAAGACCGCAATAACTGATGATGAAATTGCATCAGTGCTTTTGATGCAAACCTAGGTCCTTTCACTGCATACCTCAATGGATCCCAAGCTTCCCCTTTTCCCTTTACTTTCTTTACATTCATCATTGCACTTATATTGGTCTATGACTGTGTGCGTTCAGACTCATGACACTTAGCACCTTTAGTTCAAACAATTGTTTTCCACTTACAAAGACCGAGAAAATTTTACCACAGGGAGTCAGGGAAGCATGACTGTGAGAGGAACCCGTCTCACAGCATATGAAGAAGCAGGCTGGAACTGAATGGTTTTTTAATCTTGCCTTTGGCAAGTTAAATATTGCTTACAATTTGGGAAATTGTGATGGAAATGCACCCAGATAATTACTTCCCAGTCACTGATGTAAACAATGTAATAATGAATATGTAGCTGACATAGTGGTGTTGTCATCTGAAATTCTATTGCGCTTAGCTTAAATTCTAAATCCTTTTATGTCTGAAAGCACCCTAAAAAACTAACTCAGCATTTTTAAAAGACAAGGTAAATACATCTCTCAAAACCCCATTTGTGTATTTGAGTAGAAAGATGTAATCTCGTGCAGAGGAAATGAAACTATAGAATAATCTCTCAGAGTAACCTGTAGTCTTTATAGTGGATAAAAGTGGTGCTGATGATTGAACAGATAAAACTCTCTTGTGTTTACACTACAGGTTTACAATCGTAACGAAAGCTAATCTTGGCTATTTAATCCAAGCAATATGAACAACTGCCAGTGTAGTGTGGGCAGCAGATTTCCCCCTACAGCACATCCTTCATTTGTATTATCACCAGACAAACCAAAGCAGCAGGGAATTCATTGATCCTCAGTTTGCAACCCCCCGATAAATACTGAGCTACTACTTCAAGGTTATACTGCTCAGCTCTTTGCCCAAAAGACAAAAACAGATGATAAAATGCTTTAGTTGAGGATTCATACTGCTTTGGGCAAGAGGTGGGGCACTAGACCCATTTTAATAGCTTTCAGTGAGTAATTGTCTGTCGTTTCCTCTGCTTTCAAATCGTTACAGCACTTCCCCTATCTTACCACAAGGTTGTGGAGCATGTCCTGTACTGCTAAACAGCAGCTTCACTCCACCCTATGAACACTTATATTTCATTGCTGATGATCCACCTTGTGTTGATACTGATCCTATGAGTGATCCAACCTGTCCATTTTCCCTCCTGGTGGAACTCACTTCATTAATTTTTTGAACAGCATCAAGTGTTCATAAGGGTCACATCTTGTAGGCAAAAACTACCACTGAATCATATATATCAGCATTCTTATATTTAAGCTTTTCCACTTCTGTCATCTCGTCATGTTCCTTTAGTATATCTATGTATTCTATGACCTCAGCTAAGAGGAAAGTGCCACATTCTGAGCCAACACTATAGCACAAGGAGCCTGGTACCCAGCAGGCACACTAGTACCTCTGAATTACCTAGCTAGGTATGAGTGGTAGGCCTCTGACTGTTATTGGGCTTATTAAATCAAATTGAAATAAATACTGAAATTATTTTGCTTTTCCCCCTACAAGATGTAAAAAGCCCATGCAGGTGGCAAAAATAAAGAGTAGTTATGTGAACTGTCAATCTATCCTTGTTTTAATTTATTTTCAGTACCGATAGAAGAAATGTCTTGTGCTAGTAATCTTAGTTGATTGCTTTTCAAGATGTCAGGAGGAAGCAAGGAAGAAGAAATCAGTATGGTTTCTCCATTGAAAATGACAATTAAAAAAAGAAAAACAACCCAGGAGCATTATTGTCATCCACTATTATTTTCTGACAGGCAGGATTCTGCTGGCTGGATTCTATAACAGCACTGGCCTTAGCTTCAAGAAGTGGAAAGAAAATTATTGCTTGTTATTCCAAATACTTGTGATGGGAATCTCAGCATGTTACCTGCACTGTACTGCTTTTGCAGCTTGAGCTGGCAAGCTCAAGAGCTTTCTCCTATAGAGCTACCTGTGCAGCGCTGAGCCAGGCTGTGCTGGTCACGCAGGCAACTCCAAACCATCCCAGGATTTCACATTGAATATACACTGTTTCAAACTGCAGGAAGCCTAGATATTTTGTTTTTAAAATGTGGCCAAGGAACTTCAACTGAATTTTTTGAAAAGGCGCTGTGTGAGAAGTTCAGCAGCACCGGGAGTTGGGCACTTGGTGAAAGGACTGAGCTCTCTACAGACACTAAGGGAAAGTGGGTCAGGGGTTTGGGAAACAACATGGCAAAACGAAACACAAGCTTCTTGCCGTGCTACCACCTTCCCTACCTGGTATTATTTCTACTGCACTTAATCAGAACAGGTAAATTTCTGTGGTTAGGAACATGTGCTGGTTCTGGCCAGGGTGAAGTTAACTTCCTTCATAGGTGCAACATTTGGGATTTGTAGATAAAACCCTTGATAAGATGCCAGTGATTCAGTTGTTGATGATCAGGGTTGTAACAGTGCCAAGGCTTTCTCTTTTTCCCTCTCTGTCTTCCCAACAGTAGGCCAAGGGTGGTCTAGAGGTGGAAATGGGGTGGAATCTGGACAGCTGACCCAAACTAACCAGACCGTAGCTTAGCTTATCTTAGTTTAGCTTAGCTTAGTTTAGCTTAGTTTAGTTTAGCTTAGCAGCTGACTGGGGTGAAACCACCTGGAAATATATTTATTTAAATGAAAAATTTGACTCTTCCTGATAGAAGAGACAGATAATAGGGGGTCCTGGATTCACCAATTCCTGGTGAATCTGGAATTTTTCACTGATAGAGGCACTACTGCATCAACTTCCTAGGAAAAGCTGTGTGTATTATTTGATTTCATGTTCTTTAGAGAACCCAGAATAAACAGAGCTTGTGTCATGATAATTTGTCTTGAATCAGCACGTTATACATGGATTTTGTGTTCTCCTCTGAACTTCTCAGAGAGTGATTACTGTCCCAAAGGATTTTTACTCCAGATATTACTAGCAGGTCTGATTCGTGAATGAGAGTCCCATCATGCTTGGACTCTGACAGTTCATCTAATTGCTATTGCTACTCCAGATGTCTCTTGTTTCTTCTCTATTTTCAACTGAAGAGCCCAGAAACATTTCGAGAAGAGTTTTGTCTTCTCCATATACACTTTCCCACAGGCACGAGTGCAAACACAGCTCATCTGATGTATGTTCTTCAAAGCAGCCACATTAGATATCAGAAAAAGACAAAGGATCTGTCATTTTTATAGATAATTAAAGTACTCACCAAAACTTAAAAATAATTCTTAATAAGGATTTTGAGTTTACTTCCATACTGTTAATGTTTCATAATTTTTTCTTGGTTTAAAGCATATTACACACTATTTGAAAACAAAATTGGTGACAGATTTTGATACTACAAAACTGGCATTCAGGAAAATATTTCAAAGACATACAGTAAGTTCAAAAATATCAAGCCATTTTTAGAAGAACAACTAAAACATTACTATTTGCTATTTACTAATAGTTACTGAGTAACTATTTGGTAGCATGGTAATTTAAAAGAAGCCAACTAATACTTGCAGCTGAATTATGAGTAAAAATTGTGAAACTTAGGGGGAAAAAAAGCCTAGAACCTGTTGTCTCTAGTCCTCCAGTCGGGAGTCTGTAGAGAGAGAGATGCAGAAAGAGATAGATCTGAAAAGAGAACTTAATTCCTCTGATTGCTTATCAAAATCTTAATACTTTGATTTTCCAGAGTAAACAGGCACTGCCACTACCAAGAGAATATTTTCAGAAAGAAAAGCTTGTATTTCTTTACACTCCTCTTTGCTTTCTCTGAGAAGAGACAGACACTCATGGTACAGGAATACGCTCTCCTTTCTTCATAAATCTTATGCCCATAAAACATGTTTGTCAAAGCCCAAGAGAAGTTCTCTTGGAGTATGCTTGGAACATCACCAGCTTCAAAGAAGATGAAGTAATTGTCTCACTTATTAAGATCCAACTCTTACAGAAGTTACTTTCTAAGAAATCAGGAGGAAATTCAGCAAAAGGTTATATCTCTTGCTTCCATTTTTATTTAAATGACGTAGGAAATTGGCTTATTCTATTTAAACGGATGTCAGATGTTGCTAAAAGACAAGAAATCTCAGTCATGGGGAACAGTTCCCTAATAGCAGAGTACTCAGAAGGCTTCTTGCAACAGCAGGCTAAACATGTAGGTAATAAAGCGTCCAGCCAGTGAACAGGAAAAAAGTTCCACCTTCCAGCTTTTCTGAAGTTCCTTTCTGGTGGCACATCTTACAGCTTTGGGTGATTTATGTCATTTCTGCACAGTAGAGGTCCACACCAAGGTTCTAATGACCTGAACTAGTATCCCTTAGCAGTCAGGACAATGGTATCACTAAGAAAAAAAATCAACATTTAGCACTAGATCTATATACATGTTATATTTCTGTTGCAAAAAAATTTATTAAAATGTTTTAAAACTTGATTAAGTCTTGAAATTACTAATTACTAACATGGAACTTGTTTCTTTGGAAAAAAGTTCATAACATATCTATACCAGATATGCCCAATTTCAGCATTAAAGAACATTATTTTTTTTTAGAGATTGCAAGTTTGGAAACTGCAAATTCAGTTACAAAAATAAACGGAAGAAGAACCTAGAACAGATGTAACAATTACCACAGGTGAGCTAAATGCATCAAACTGGTAGGAAATCTTACTGAAATGAGCATGCTGGGTCAGCATTTAGGGGAGCCAGTGTGAGTGGGGCCACATTGAGCATCCTGTTCACCAAACTACACAGCAAAACTACATATTTCAAAAACCTATAAAGTATGAGCCAAACTTAGATCGGTAGATCTGTCTCACCTTTAACACTTAGAGTTATTCTACAGGCTTTTTATGTTCTAATTTGTCCATTAAACAGATTTATCTCTGTTCATTTCAGCAGTTTTTTCTTTGTGTGGGTAGTTTTGGGTTTTTTGGTTTGGTTTTTTTGTTTTGGTTTAGGTTTTTTTGGTTGGTTGTTTTTTTTTTTACTTGGTTGGTTGGTTTTGGTTTTGTGTTTTGGTGGGTTTTTTGTTTATTTGGCTGGGGGTTTTTTGTTATTTGGTTGGTTGGGGATTTTTTTGGTTTTGTGTTTTGGGGTTTTTTTGTTTGTTTGGTTGGTTTTTGTTGTTATTTTAATTTTTTTTATATTTTAGTCAGGATCAATGGCCAATCTGTAAGTAAACACTGCAGAATAGAGTGGCTTTGCAAACTAGCAAGCAGACCCAGTTGTTTGCATTTAGAACTGACCAGCGTGACTCGCATCAGTTTATACTTAGTCCATGCCACATTAACTCAGTATTTATCTCTTAATGAGAAAAGTGTTATTTCTAAAGTATGAAAGCTAGTAGATTTAATTAATCCAGATTAATGGATTCATGGAAGAAGACATTTATTATGCTGGTAAATCAGAAATTAAATTATATATGATTAACATAAGAATTGGAAGATGTGGAAAACACTAACTAAACAGGAAAACATGGTGAATTATGCTGAAAGAGAAAATTTTTGACTAAATTAAAACCATTCAGTGGAAAGAAACCCTTTCAGGAAATCCATTCTGAAGATAAAGCAAATGCTTTGTTTTAGTTGATTAAAAAGGAGTACAGGTAAAAGCATTTGCTGTTACCCTAGAGAGTGTGGAAGATGCCAATCATCCAGAGGAAAACCCAGACATGACACAGGAATTAGGCAAGTTTGAGGATGGGAGTCATGGCATAAACTCAACAGCACAAAAATGTAAAGTCATGGATTTAGCATCTGCTAATAAGAACTTCCTCTCTCCCAAAAGGTTGCTTTTTGGAAGAACAGGAGGTCTGCTACCTGTTCTGCAGTAAGATTTGAAAAGTAATAATTTTTTTAATGAGATATTCCTGTGTTTATTAATACAGCCCAGGTACCATAATCATCGCAGTTCCTCTCTCCTGTGCTCCCCATGAGCCAATGCCAAAAACCTGGGGTAATAGAAGGGAAAAAGGTGGAAGGAATGTTTTGAAATAAATCCTTCATGAGCATTTTTATATTAGTGTCACATCAGGAATAAACTGAGCATAACATGCCTGAACCTAGCAGAGTCTTGTGTGGGATGTTCACTCACATTGATGTTATTCCACACAATTTCAGATGTGACTATATCTCAGCTGTAGCCAGAGGAGACTCAACAGCCTTTCATGCACAGGCAGATGCAGCCAGTTACACTCCCTGGCTGGCATGCTCACTCTGTCTCTGGTGCTAAACAAAAGGTCTCTGTATGAGGTCACCATATAATGAGACATAGTTCCCCTTTAAATACATTTTCAAAGTTTCCATCCCAGTGCAGAACAAAGACGAGTGTCCCAGTTCAGGTCAACACTTTCCAACATCACCATTTGAGGTGAAAAATAATTTTTGTCATCAGTTGTCTCGGCATCACTGTTTCATGGGAAGCAGGATTCCTGATACATTTGATACTGTCTGTGATGTCAAATTCCTGTCATTGCCCTCTTTAATCTTAATTGGTGAGGTCTTCTTTGAGCTTTGTCATATTTCTGTACCCTCAATATTGTATGGGTGAATCTTGTTTTGATTGTCCTTCAAAATCATACTGTTTTGGTTTTTGAATATTTGCTTCCCTAGAGTGCTAGCAAGTATGTAAAATCTGAGATGCAAAACAGAACACCAATAAAAGACTTGCTGGTTGGTTTGTGTTTCCATAAGAAGGTGATTTCTCAAATTGGTCTACATAATTCAGTCCTTTGCCAGAATGCCAGGTCAATTTCCAGGGCTGCAGGCTCAAAATATAGTGTTATCACTTATACTTAGTTAGTCACTTATACTTTCTATATAGACTTTATATTTTGAAACTTTCTTAAAATACAGAATTTCTTCTAGTTCCTGGGTTGGAATTTAGGATTTGAACTGCTGCATGCTATCTTAGGTGTGTTAACATACTATATTCAGACAGTACAATTAAACATGAGGGTACAGAGTACTTCAGGATTCCAAAATTAGATTTGCAGTAACAAACACCACAGAAAACAGAAAAGCTTTCTTTTTTTCTGAACTGAAGAACACAGAAGACTTCCTACAAATCATCTAAATGCTGTGAACTAGAATAAAGAAAGATTTGTTTTCAGCTGGATATGTTTACATCTATCTCACAGCAATTTACAGGCAAAACAAAATGAAAAGCTATTTTAAAAGAATTCAGCTTTATTTCAATAATTCTTCATCACAATGGGGCTTAAAGAAGTCTGTTGCATTAGAAAATCTTAAAATCTTTGGCAGTCTCTCTCCCTTGAATAATCCCAGCTCTCTGGCACATCTCAGTTCTGCTTTTGCTCTCTTTTGTTCTTGGCTCTGTATATACCTTGCTCCACAAGTTTACAGACAGATGCACACAAACAAGTGATTAAATGTTGCAGTAAGTATTCTACACACCACAGGAGTATTAGGATTTTTTTCTCCAGGAAGTGCATACTGAATGTTTATATGATACTGGTCTAAGCTTGCACTAGAAGCAAAAAATATTTTCAGGTATCACATTCCTTGTATCAGATAGGTGTTTGCAACTACATTGCTGAAAAAATACACATGGAAAATATACCCTACTGGGTTCCTAAGTAATGAAATATACAGACAGATTTTCTTGGCAAATCCTAACACTAACATACTAGCACATTAACAAGGTACTTTATAGCAATATATGGACAGCCAGGTTACTGTTACTGTGTAAAATATGTAGTTGTAGAAACACCAGTAACTTTCAGTATAATCCTTGGTCTCCCTCTCTTCTGAGTGTTTTGCATTTCACTTACTCTTTTCCTAGACTTCCAGAACACATCTTTATCTTCCCATGACTTTGATGATCCAAACCCCTTTCTGTGTCTTGTGGGAAGTTCCTGCCTTCAGATGACTGCAACCTCTTTGGAATTACATTTTTCTTCTCACAGACCTGCATTTGTACTACAGCTTAGACCCAGGCACAATGGTAGGGTTTCAAACCTCTCACAAGAGACTACCTCAAAAATGTGTCACCAAATGAAGCAGAATGTGAAATATTCCTTGAGTAAACAACTCGCTAACCTTCAACCCTTCTCACTCCTCACAAATCAGTCTGGGCTAGGTGTTCCTCCTCTTTGCTTTTTCTGAATTGATGGTTTCTAACCCACCAGAGATTTTTCTAATTATGAAATAGCTTATCAACTGGCATCACATCAAAGAACAAAACATTGCATAGAAAAGGCTGCAATCTGGCTCTTCTGTAGCTGAGCTTGTATTAGAAATAGAGGTAGGGAGCTTTGGAGAATGGATGTCTTTTTCTCCCTTCCTTCAGCTGGCTGGCCAAGGGAGGAAGGCTTCTGACTTCTGTTTTCAATTGAGATTTTATTTTCTTTGACTATTGTTAAAAACAAAAAGATTCTGTGAGGGGAAAACAGCTTTTAAAAGAACGTGTGAGTGGCTTTTGCTTCTCTCTATCTGGTGACACAGGCTACATGATTGTACTTTCAAAATGCTTTTCCTGGGGTGGAATGGGGAGCCTGAATGTCTCCTGCAGTATAAAAGATTCCCTCTCCATAATCACAGCGACAAAGACAAGGTAAAATTCAAAGATTTCCGAGATTTGTAAGGACAATTCCTCATGATGCACCGCAGAGCTTAACAAGCATGTTAGGCGTACAGCTGATTTCTCTGATCCCACAGTATTGCAAAGAAAACTCCAGTAAGCTTCTCTTTTACATTTATGAATCCACACACCTTCGTTATCCCTGCCAAGGAAAGCACAAAATTTTTAACTTTCAAGCATAACTGAAAAAAAGTTCAAGGAAAACATCAGTCAAAAGGTCTATTGACAAGGGTCTTAGGAAGTTCTGTCTTTTCATTGGGAGAATTAAAAATATCTTCATGGAACAAGATATAGAATTAGACCTCTCTCTTCAGGAAACAGTAACGTCACAGTTCTAGAAGTCCTACACCTTTTCTATTTTTTTTTTTTTAGTGTTGTTTTTCTCATGGTAGAAGATTTCAGAATCTTTGAACTCTGCTGGAATAGAGGAAACAGAGCAACTGGGCCAAAAAAAGCCCTGAACTTCCGTGTTTTTGCATTTATTTCAAGCATGATGTGGAACTGCAAATAGATCAGATTAATGTCTGTCTGATAGCTGGTTTTCACCGACAGTTATATTTATTAGAAAACTCCATCCAAAGCCTGTTTTCAAGAGATTTCTTGTTTTACAAACACAACTAAACAAGCAAGAAATACAGATGAGGCAAAACTGAGTATTTGAAGCACAATTGAAGAATTATGCCACTGCCAAAGCAAATGAACAAATACAATACCAAAAACTTTTGTTTTGTTCTGTTAAATTATAACCTTATTTTGAAAGTTGGTAAGTGTTTTGTAATTTTTTTGTTTTCTTGTTATGACAACGAACAGCGTTCACTGGAGATTTAATTCACTTTAGCATTCTCTTTGGGCATTTTTTGTGAAAGCTGATAGGATATAGCTTCTGCCTTTAAAAAGAATTTGAATTTTTCTTTTAATTCTAAACATTTTAACAGGATTTTATTTAGCAAGCTGTGATTTGAAGAAAGATAAATTGATGATACACAAGCCTCCGTGGCTTCTAACACGATAAAATTATTTTTTCTTTGAAAAAATACATAGAGCCAAATATAAAAAAGCCTATAATTACATATGACAAAACTATTTAACAGACTTTTCATATATTTACAAAATCATCTAGGCTGCCCGTCATTCCATAAGGTGCTGTTTTCCTTCTTAATAAAAATCTCACTCATAAAAATCATCATATTTCTAATATTACTCCAGTATTTTATTTCCAATTGATTTCTACCTAATATTGTATAAAATCAGTAGCAAAGCATTAATTGCTTAATGGAGGCCTTAACACATAAAGTTACTTGCTATATTGTGCTGTACTTCTGTCTAGAACATAGAGTCACAGAATGGTTTGTGTTGGAAGGGACCTTCAAAGGTGAACCAGTTCCAACCTCTTCCCCTGGGCAGCATCACCTTCTGCTGGGCCAGGCTGCCCAGAGTCACATCCAAGCTGATGTTGCACTTTGCCAGGGATGGGGTATCCACCAGTTCTCTGGGCAACCTATCTTACCACTCCCACAGTAAAGAACTCCTTTTTAATGTCCAATCTAAATCTACCCTCTTACAGTGTAAAATCATTGCCCCTTGTTTTATCATTACAAATCATTCAGTCTTTGTTATAAACCCTCTTTATGTATTGAAAAGCCACAGTAAGATTTCCCTGGAGCTTTCTTTTCCCCAGGCTGAACAACCCTCAACTCTCTCAGCCTGTCTGCATAGCCGATGTGCTCCATCCCTCTGACAGTCTTCCTCTGGACTCGTGAGGACTCAACCTGCCCATGTCTTCCTTCACCTGGAGACTCCAGGGCTGAAGACCTGAGTATGGACTGCAGTGTTCCAGGTGGGGTCAGAGCAGAGCAGAGCAGAGGGGCAGAGTCCCCTCTCTAGCCCTGCTGGCCACTCTGCTTTGGATGCAGCTCAGGATACAATTGGCTTTCTGGGCTGCAAGTGCACATTGCTGGGTCATATGCAATTTTCCATCTACCAATATCCTAAATCCTTCTCCACAGAAGAGCTGCTCTCAATCCATTCATCCCTCAATCTTTATCAAGATCAGGGGTTGTCCTGGCCCAGGTGCAGGACCTTGCACTTTGCCTTGCTGAACTTCATAAAGGTTTATTTTGGCACAACCCTCAAGCCTGTCAAGGCCCCTCTGGACATCCCTTCACTCATGTGCAGAACTGCACCCCACAGCTTGCTGTCATTTGTAAACTTGCTGAGAGCACACTTAATTTCCACATTATATATGCCTACGTTATAGCTAAATATATTGAGCCAAATAATGACCTCTGAGGGATATCACTTGTTACTGATCTCTATTTGGACACTGAGCCACTGATTGCAAGATATGGCCAGCCAATTCCTTAGCCATCAAATAGTCCCAGCATCAAACTCATATCTCTCCAATTTAGTGACAGGGTTGTGTAGCTCTTACAAAAGTCAAAATACAACCAATTGCTTTTCCCTTATGCACCAATGTAGTTATTCCATCCTGGAAAGCCACTAGATCATTCAGTCATGATTTTTCCTTTGTGAACCCCTGTTGCTTTCCTCTTTTATATCTTTACCTGTCATCCATATGCCGTGACAAAACTTCCAGGAGGATATGCTTTGTCTTCTGTACCTCTGGTTACAGAGGCAAGGATGACTGGCTGATAGTTCCCAGGGTCCTCCTTTCTTCCCTTCTTAAAAATATATATTTCCAATTTTTTTTTACATTTTTCCAGTCACTGGGGACTTCATCTGACTGCCATGATTTTTGATTTTTTTACAGGCTATAAATATGGTGCAGTTGGTAAGACAGTCATCTGCAGTTACTCAGCTATCTACAACTTACACATAATTCTAAGGAAATCTTGTGGTTATCTTCCACTTCTAAGAAAAACATAAATCAAGAGTTGTCAAAGTCAGACAAGAATAACATTTATTGTCCATCTCCACTTAGAGTATAAATGCTTTTATTTACACTTAAAATATTGCATTTCATTATTTAAGTAACTTTGTCTCTTTCTGCAGTAGATTTTTATCCTTGAACAAAAAATATTATTTTTGCAACAGTTCATATCAGATCTTCAGTAGTTATCTTCTCTATTCTCTTTCCCTACAGGTTTTTTATTCAAAGGTAAAATGCAGTAGGCAAGATTATACTTTCCTTTTGAGAGAGACTCCCACTGCTATAATAACCAAACTTATTTATCACACTGTTCAGGACGAATTCAGGGAACGAATGATCTCTATACCATGGTCCTAAACATCTGTAAGCCTGGAATACTACTGGGAACAAGGTGTAATGCATCGACAAGTTACGACATTAGAAAAAAAGAACAAGAACCACTTCAGAAACTACTGCTAGAATTTCTAACCTACATATGGAAAATTAATGTGAATATGACATGCTGTCATGCCTACAGCATTATTACTGTAGGCTTCTATGCAGTTTGTATGTCATGGAAAACATTCTATATTTTGAGCTAACTGTATCTCTTAAATGAATGTCATAATTTATTCCTGAACTGTAGTAATCCAAGCAGGAAATGTTAGGACCAGGGGCTTCTATCAGAGAAAAAAATCATCATGAACCACCAAAAAGATTATAGAGATTTTGATCATTAAGTCCATGCCAGGGAACTTCGGACCACAGATGTTTCAATTTAGTTTATTAAAATAGTATGACATACTTCCTCCCGCATAATGGGATTAGATATTAATTTAGGAACATTAAATATATTAAATTATCAGAAGATGTTCACTTTATAAACAGGAAATCTGTTTGCAGGACAGATCTGCAACAGGGTGAGAAGCCACAGAAAATGCAGTATTAAAAGGATGTTTTCAGGTTGCTAGAGACACACATGCAAATGCCAACTACTTCTGCCAGAAATTTATCATGATTAGTGTTAAAGACAGATCAACAGCTTGCAGCAATGGTGATGAGAGTTTGGAAATACTTTTTCTGAAAATAACTTTTTTGTATATCACAAAATCCTCATTTGAGTGAAAGGTACAAACTCGCAGATTTGAAACCAGTAAGACCTGCTACTCTGGCTTTAATCCAGAAAGACAGAAGAAGCTGGTTCATAATAACTGTTTGGACCTGCTCAAGTTAATTTGGCAGACAGATCAGTGTGAACAGGAAGGCTGAGGGCACACAGGCATTCTGAAACAGAGATCAAGAGTTATAAATCACTGAAATGCCACAAGAATGGAGCAAGGTACTTATTAGTAAAGGGATTTCTGATTGTAAGTGGTACACCAATGGGCTGAATCTGGATAAAATATTACTAAAATTAATATGTTTTTCACAGGAGAGTGAGAAAGGAGTGAGAGAGTGTTCACAGCACTGGCAACAGAAACTTTGGCAGGTAAGACAGATGTTGGAGAAAAATGCACTGTAAGATAAAAGCAGGGACTCAATTCTCCGCACTCTATTGATACAAGACTAGAAGATGAAGCAAGCTAGTTTTTTTGGAGGCTCTTTTTTCAACTAAAAACATCAAGGGTGAAAGGGCCTTGTTTTTTCTCTAGATAACCCATCTCTGCTCCTTATGATCCTTATTGCCTGCATAATGCATTCTAGTCCAAACCCTGCAACCATACAATAACACATTTAAGACTAAAAACATAAATTTAATGTCTCATCTAGATGAAATTATTTTACAGTAAACAGCTGCACTTTAATAATTATATTTCCAATACAAATGAAAAAAAAATTGAGCTATCTTTTGTATACAAAAATCTATGCATACAATAAGTAAACTACTTATTTCATGCAAAAGAAGTAATTTTCTAAATATCATATATGACTTCTGTGGAAATCAGGTTGATCAGAATTGATATTTCGGATTTTCTCATGCATTGTTTATATGCATTTTTGAAGTTAAAATCAGGTTACTGGCCTTAGCTAAATTTATAGTTTTCTGGGTTTTCAGGCCTAATACATAAAACTCATTTCTACACTCTTTATTTTTAAAACTTACATTGCTCTTCTTAATGTATTCTTTAGCTTAATACTTAAAAGATCTCTGTATTTCATTCTGTATTTTCTTAAGAAAAACAAGATCAAAACATCTCTCTAGGAAATTCTCATGACAGTCTCAGGAAATTCTAGTAAACTTTCCATACAAGGATATATTAAATTTTGTTTTAAACCAGTTCTCATCTTAGAATAATACTAATAATTCCATGGAGAAATTTACAGTGAGGGTTCTAATAGTCTGAACAGTTTTCCTGTTAACTGCAATTTAATGGCAAATGAATAAAACTGCAAAACAAAGGATCTGAAAAATGGGTTTTGGACTACTTCAACATGGATAGGTGAGTTGCTGGAAAAAAAAAGATAAGAGACCTTTACCTCTTCTGTGAAATTGTACTTAGATCCTTACCCTAACTTCCCACTACATTCATCCCTATATTCTACCTTTCCCTGCAAAGTCAGTGTACTATAAATTGTTACAAGTCTTAAACTGACTTGTCATATTTGGCTTCAGTTTAATTAGTTTTGGCAGATGATTTTTAGTGACTCATGGGAGAGTACTTTTGGTCTCTATACTAACAGATGTACATTTCCTGTGCTAAAAGCAATGACAACAATGTCACATGGCTATAAAATGGTAGGAATTTGCTACTCGTAGTCCAATAAAAACAACTTACTTAGAAAAAAATGGAGTAGATAAGATGGAAAATACACATCAGCAGAACTGTCTGGTTGTAAATATTTGATCCTTTGTCACTTTTCTCTAAATTTTATGTGTTGAACTAGAACTCCATATTATACAAAACAACTTGGGGGCAACCATCACTTTTTGTGACAAAGAACCCCACTGCATTGCAGAAATCTGCCTATTCACATTACACACATGGAATAAAATGGACACATATGAACAACTATCACTTTATCTATCAGCCCCGGTACAATTTGCTAGATGTTCTCTTATTTATCCTAACATATTAAAGTGTACTCCAAAAGATAGTCTTTGTAGAGTAATACTGTTAGACCAGAGGACAGTGCAACAATTTCTAAATAATGATTTATCCACTTGTATGCCCTGACTCTCCTTCTCTACTTAGTGTATGCAGCAGAGAAGCCTCCAAAAGATACAATAAGAAGTTAAAATCTAACAATTTAAAAATGGCAGTTTCCTCTAATGATCCTCATTAATGAAAGAATAGAAGGAGCAGCCTACTGGCATGCCATATTCTTGTTCCAGGGAGGGCCCTGGAGAAGGCCACCAGATCTTTGCAAGACTCTTCTCAAGCTTTCATGGGAACTCAACTTAAACTGCCAGTGGCTGTAGAGGATTTTTCTGCCATACCACTCACAATTATTGGTTCAAGTAAAGTCCTACAAACATGGTTATACATTGTTAAGTAAACCTCCTGACCATCCAGGAGCCACTGTGGCAGTCACAGTCCCACCACCACAGACTGTCACTGCTGAGATTGAACCCCTTTGCAGAGGGCAGCTCCAGTGACCCGAGGAGCCCCACCTGTAACACAGAAACAGCTCGGGCTGGTACCTTCGAGGACAATACACAAAAAGCGAACCCCTGGTCTTTTATACCCTCACAGTCCAAACAAGCTCAAGTCTCACTCTGAATCGGCTCCTGTTCTCCTCTCCATCCACCTCGCTGGCTGGGTCACCAGCCTTCATCTCCTGTGTTATGCGAAAGGTCGGCAGTTCTGGGCTCCTGCTGTGTCCCTCAGTGTCCATTCATCTGGCTGATGTCACTCATCTTCGTGCCCTTTGTTATCTCAAATGCTGGCAGATCACAGCCTCTTGTCTGGGCTTCTACCCAGAGATGGGTCAGTCTGCATTTAAATCTGCATCTGCTGTGGCCTGCCAGCCCAGCTACTGCATCCTTAAATATACTCACTAGTCATTTCAACTTGCTTTTGTAAACAATATGAGATTTTTATCTCATTTTCTAAGAACAGGAAAATCCTGTGAATCTTCGAGGAAGATTTTCATGTGAACATCTGACTGACTGTTCTGAAATGCTTGTCGTATAGAGAACAGACAAAACCATGTGGTTTCTGCACAGCAGTATTACACAAAGAGCCAGCCCTTCAAGGTGTGGTACAGATGGCTGAATGCAGGTAGAAGGGAAAGACCCTCCTGCTGTTACTGAACTGTGATTTTTAGACATAGCTGAAGCATTTTTGAAATCAAAAAGGAAAAAAACCATTACAGAAAGGGTTTTTGGATATCTGGAAGTGTTCAAGGCCAGGTTGGATGGTGGTCTGAGCAACCTGGTTCAGTGAGAGGAGTCCCTGCCCACGGCAGGGTGGATTGGAACCAGATGATCATTAGGGTCCCTTCCAACCCAATCTGTTCTATGATTCTATGATCTTCAAGGACTTAATTCCCCAGTGCAATTAACCTGCCTCTTTTATCAGAGCTGAATTCAGCAAAACAAAACAAAAATGAAGGGAATGTATTCATCACTTAATTACAATTAAAGGTTCAGATTTAGACAAGCTACCACAGGGAGATGTAATTTGCACTTCCAAATATCAGCCAATCCTCCTGTGCCAGAGGGGGCAATTCATCACTGCGGAGGGGTTGTGACTGTGTTTTGTGAGAGCTCTGCTGGCAGTAGACTCCAAGTCAACACTCCTGTTAGACATCCTAGTCACACCGGTTTGCCAGACACTCCTTCAGCTGCTTCTTCAGCAGGCTGGAGTACCTAGGACTCTATACTGATATTATTTGTATTGAACCAACAGACTGCAGGTTTTTCACACATCAAAAGGGCAGGAGGATAAAATTCCCTTACATTAGAAACATGCCTTCCTGCCACAAATGTAAAATCTCAGGCACTAATCCTTTTAATCACACATATGCGCATAGATAGGACAAGAAAGATAGCATCTTTCAAGACTGAAATGAAACCTGGAGTTGGAGTGGCCTCAAATGTGTTTCTTGAATCACCTTTTACAATGTTTTCATGGTTGTTTATCACAGATTCCTTCTTTCTCTTTCCATCTTTTGTTACGCAAAAATTAAGTGATTAAAAAAAAATAACTTCTATAGATAAGACCATGTCCTGTAATATTTATTCAGGCCTCAGTTGACCAAAGTTTTTCATTTCTCAACTAACATTTCAATATTTTAATGACATGTTGAATATTTGATCAAATAGGTCTAGCTCCATTTAACTTCATAATGAAAAATCTCTTCAAATTAGAATCACAGAAATTAGATGTTCAATATTAGAGATTTTTAATCATGTCTAAGTTTTTTTTGTATGAAATTAAGGTTAACCTTGACTTTCTTTTTTTGAAGGCACTGGACTGTGTTTAACACAAAAGGAGCTATTTGCTGATAAAGAAAGCCTGCTGTGAGCTTTAGATTGTCTGTGATAAAAAAACCTCTCACCATAGCAGAAAGCAATGTCAGATTTAATTTAAATCCTTGAAATTTGAACTGTCATCAGTGGTAAGCTCTCCTTCATCATCCAGTCGTTTGGAAAAGTGTAAAAACCTTTCATGCTAATGAAAGCAAGTTGAGTATTGATTTTTTATTTGTTAAAAATTCTGGTTGTATAAACTGAAGATGGCTAAGCATGATTTTAATAGAATAATAATATCCCATGTCAAAAGAATTTAGCCCATTTTAGAAGCACAAAATAATTCAACTTGTAATAATTTAGTTTCATGCTGCTAATGCAGATCAGTATAATTTCCTCCCTTTGGAGGCAGATTAACTGAATGAAGTAAAGATGCCTTTTTCTGAGAGACATTCTCAGATTATTTTATTTTAGGCATATAATTTGGAACTAAGAACCCTTTGTTGATACAAAAAGGAGGGCCTGGGTGCCTCATTTAGTGTTAACAGATATTGAGATCAGTATCTAATGGAATGACTTCAATCTCAGACAATAATTTAGTCTCTATTCATGTTATCCCTGTTAACTCCCTGGGAGTCTGTAGCCAGGATTGAGAAGATTGTCATTTACAATATTCCTGGGAGTACTACACAGTTTGTGTTGTCTCCAATGGGCTTACATAAACATTGGTTGCACAGTGGTTTTACCACTTCTTAGCAGCAAAAACGAAATATATACCAATTTATAATTTCCTTGGTAAAAATATTGATAATTCTTACAATAAATTAATTAATTCTTACAATTAAAGATTCAACTTTTAAAATGCACATACTTCATGTATGCATGGTCATTATATCCCTTTCTTCTGTCTTTCATACCCACTCTGTAAACAAAGTAAATACTAGTCACAAGAGAAGGATAAGTAACTTTATCTTAAAAATGTGAGTTGTATTTTCATTGCTGTTTAAAAAACACACTAAATTTCATATAAAGTGCATAGTAAGCTTTGCTTCTTACCAGTTCTTAATATTTTTATAGCACATGTCTTCATTTTTCCTTAGGCGTGGGTTATATTTCTGACATTATTAAAAGTCGTACAAGATGGCCAACTAATTTTTATGTAAATACTAAAAATAATCATAAGACATCATGCTGGGAGTCTGAATTACCACCCAATATGTATCTTATTTTTAGATGTCATTACTAATGCATATACAGATTTTAGATATGCTTTTGGCTTTACTTCCAACTTCTACTACATGACTAAGTTTGTCTTCCTTGCCTCTTTTCTACACAAATTGAGTCAAATTGCAGTTGTTGGCTCTGTCAGAGCAGAGTATCATGCAATGGTTTGAGTTGGAAGGAACTTTAAAGAGAAGATCATCTAGTCCCAGCCCTCCTTTCACAGACAAGGACACCTTCCACTAGACCAGATTGCTCAGAGCTCCGTTCAACCTAGCCTTAAACACTTCAAGTATGGGGCATCCACATTTTAGATAACCTGTTCCAGTGCCTTACTGTAATATTTTTTAAATTACAGTTTTAGCCTCTGCTCTCAAAACCTTAATTCCTCTACCGTGGAGAGGTAAGGGTTTTTTAAGCAATATAAGCTTCTTGAATCATTGAGCACTTAGAGACAGTTGTACACTTCCCCACCCCAGGGAAAAGGCACCACTGCCTTGGAGAAAGGCAGAACAAGTGTAATGGTAGCAAATTCAATCCAGTAACATAACCCACCAATGCAGGTAAAAATCAGAATTCACATAGTGACAGGAGATCCAACACGAGGATGGATGTCAATGATAATGTATTGACAATCTATGATAGCATTACCTAATATTATCAAATATTACTGAAACACTACACTTAATAATGATTAACTGCTTTCAAATTGAACTGAAATCTTAGGACAAGTCATCATTCTTGATCAATATAAAGGATAAATATTTCCACTGTATTCTTTCAGTTAACAGTGGTAAATTTTACTTCTGTGAAGTTTTGGAAAACTACCTTTGTATTTACTAGAGTATAATTCTTAATAGATGGGGAAGATTTTAGTGCTAATAGTCACAGAAGCGTATTTTGCCTATCTTCTTGGATAATGAAACAAATATAAAATCTATAGTTTTTAAGGAATAGTGAATTTGGGAATGTGTATTTCAGCATATGGATGCATACCTAGCATACACAGAACAGACAAATTTTTTCATTGCATATTTCTGGATCCAAGTATTTAGATGTCTTCTGTGTTTATAATATCTATGTAGTGAGAACAAAAATGAAGTCATCATTTTGATGATCCTTCTCATTAGATGTCACTCACCCATAGCTGGGATAGGCATGCATAGCACTCTAAAATGACACTGAAGATTGTAAATATTTTTTCTGTACTTTCACTCTTGGCAGGTCGCTGTGAAAACTTTTTTTCTTCTTGATGTTTCAGCTTATACATCAGGCCTCTGTATCTCCTACTGGATCATACATACATCCTCTTTGATACTTTGAGTCCAAAATAGACATAAACCCCCAAAATCTGCCACAACTTTTAGATGCAGACTTGCATTAGACTCTACTGCTGACAGACTCTACTAATGCCTCTATCCTACCCAGGTTCAGGCAAGTCTAAGTTGTTTTTTGGCAGCTAAATAAGTAATCATCTCCGACCTGCCCTTCCACTGGAAGCAATCATCCTTAGTTTCTGGCACTCAGCCAATGCTTTTACTACCATGGTAACAGATTAAAAAGAACAAGTTTTTGCCTCCCATTCCCAAAGCAAAACCCCCCAAAACTAAGCAAAAACAAGCCCCAGTGTTAACTTTCTGCTTTTGAATTCCCAAAGAAGCTCATTCCAAATATTTCATTGTACCAAGGACATGACAAAGATAAACCTATGGCAGTAATTAGACCAAACGAATGTCATCCTGATGTTAGCTGGGATACAGACAGGAATGCTCTAACAGGTAAGAGGATGGGTTCACAGGGTAGGCAAGGCAAGAATCTGATAAGATTTTCCTGATACTGTGATTGTTGCTTGCTGTTCCTACCATAAATTAGAACTAACACAGAATGTGATCTGGAAAGGTGTATCTATGTGCCAGACTCTGGCAGAATAGAATTTCATACATCAGTTCCACCCACAGTGAGATCCATTTGTTGGCATTTGTTCACACCCCAGTGCTGATGTGCTCTAAGAGCTCAAGTTTTACTATCAAAGTTTATTGTGTAAAGCAGTGCTTCAGTTTGTCAGTACTCCATATCCAGCTTAATATGTATATTGGCAAGACAAGGGAGAGGAGAGGAGAGNTCGGCAGAGATTTCCTTGAGTTCAATCCGCAGAGCAAAAACTACTTTCCAAATCAGTCATGTTGTCCCAATTAATAGAAATGTTTCTGTTAACCTAAAGTGAGTTTTAGATCAGGTAAACAGAAAAGTATCATTACAATGTCACAAACTTCCTGAAAATATTTCATGCAGATGGAGAGCATAGACTTGGTTAGTATTATAAATCTTAATTTACTCCTTGCCTCTGTTGTATTTTTCTAGAGGAATGGTACTCAATCAGTTGTTCTTTCACTTCTTGTCCTCCCTTGCTCCTTCCTCCTTAAATCTGCTTTCTCCATTTTTGAGGCACAACGAAATGAAAACATATTTCCTAATAGTTTTGGGGGCATTTTTTCTGAATAAGAGAAAGAAGGAGATTGAGATGAGATTGAGATGGGAGGGGAGGGGAGGGGAGGGGAGAACACACTGCATTGTATAGATCTTTTGTTTGCTAATTTTGCCGCTTGATGAAAGACTTCTTATATATTGGCTGTGCCACCTCCATTGCAGAGCACATGATTATGTCGTTTTGGATTCCTAGATGCAGCTGAATGCCTCATATGCTTGTTCTTATTGGTGGACAACTCTGTAATGACAGGTACAGTAGCAGGAAGTACTGCAATTTAAGAGCAAGTTCTGAGAAGTCAGGAACATTACTATTTGATGTTTTTGCCAAGTTATCCTACTTCCACACAGCACACACATCTTTCAAGTAATATAGAACATGGACAGAGGTTTAAATGATGGTCCTCTAATTATTGGTTGGCTGCTTTGCATATGTGATTTAATTGTGAATCACAGTATTTCACAAAGTTGCTCAGGCTTGATTACAGAACAGCTTCCTTTTAAGAATTCTGTGATCCTATATTAAAAAAAAAACAAACAGACTTTAAAAATTTATTATGTACTTGGGGTATTCTTAGCCAAATAATGGTTTTGTACAGACTAAAGCAGCTCCTCACCAGTACTTGGACCACCATTCTCTGTGACAATTCATATTTACAGCACCCTGTGTCTCTACTGCAAATTTTGTTCCACTGCAGACACCACTTTTCAAATGAGACTGAGACGGTACACTAAGACCAGTTACAATATTATAGGACCTATTTTTTTTTTCTGCTGCTTGAGTCATCATGGCTACTGTGACTTTCTCACCAAAATCTAGTCAGGAGGCTCTAATTATTTGATACTTTCTGAATATTTCATTCACTTTAATTAGCTGGGTGCAATAGGGACTTCCTTACCTACACAGTTATAGCAATGAAGTTCTAAACACAATTAGGGAAAGACAGACTTATGAAATCTTTGCTCTCTGTGATGGGGTGTTTGTACACTGTACTGAATGATTTCCCAAAGGAATTTTCTATCTTCTGTGTTTCAAAGAGATGTCTTGAAAACTGGTATGTCAAAATAACCCAGGTTTATCCTTTCTATTTCTCATTTACACATCCCTCCTAGAAGCAGACCTTTCCTCCAGCCTCCTAAGGTTTCTGTGGCTAACAACGCCCTCTTCACAGAGTATATGTGATAAGATTATACCACTAATAGATATAACCAATTAATGAAACTCTTCCCCAGAATTAATGGATAAATGTGGACAATAAATGACATTTTTAAACTACTGGAACTGGAGTTAAATGCGTATGCAGTTTAAGCTGTAGTCTTTGGAGTCCACAGAGGTGTTTCAGACAATGTTATCCCATATCTAAGAGTGTCATTCGTAAGTACATACTAAGGTGTAGCTAAGTTTATATGTATGTTTAACATACTTTACATAAAATCAATGTAAATTTTGTTTCTACAAATTATCAATATTTTCACAAAATTTTTACTTGAAAATAATTCAGTTATTTTATTCAGTGGTTATTAAACCATTTTTTTCAGAGTAGAAAAAGCAGCATCTTTTTCAAGGAGACTATATTTCAGCATGTTCAGTTATTGTTATAAAAATCACCAAAGTTTTTGGTGACAGTCTGAAATTAATAAACATTTTAAATGTGCAAGATTCTCCTGAAGAAGCAGACAGGAACAGAAAATATCAGAGGAACGTACTGAAATGAATATTATATCAGTGCCAAGGGCAGGAGTTTTATCTAAACAAATTAAAAAAGGAAACCAGACTTGAGTTATTCAAGAAGCAACATATTTCCCCTCTGTATTTACAGGTTGCTGGTTTAAAATATGGTTAATATAAAAAGATCTTCTTTTTATTTCTTTATCAGACCAAAAGTGGAGTAAGATTGTGGGAACATTCCTGTCTGAGCAAACTCTCCATCTTTCATTGCATGTCCCTTCTGTTCCAGATAAAGATTTTTTAGCTCCCACTTTTTCTTCCTGCCCATTTTCATGTTCTGTTTATCATCTAGTATCTTTTACAAGACTAATGTGGTATGGATCAATTGACAGATTGCTTTCAAGCCTTTTCTCCTTACCTTCCTGTACTTGGATGTTCTCCATGTTAAATCACTGAGGATAGGAAGGATTTCATCTTGAACCTAGGCTTGTGCTCCAGCACTCCACCTTACAATTGAGAGTTGTTTATTAAGGAAAAAGAGGAGATATTTCAAACCAAAACTGAGAATTTACTTGACAAGAAGCAGAAAAGAGATGTAAGATCAGATGGTGAAGTCTGGCTAAATGGGGTGTTGCCATTTCCCCTCACTCGACACCTAGGTTGCCCTCCCAGATGTTGGTGTTAAATATCTAACAAGTGTAGAGTGATTTCTTTTGGCTGCTGAGCTGGATTCTTCTGGAGGCTATGTGGCACTGAATATGAAAGATGGGTTATTTGATTCAGAAATAAACTGTGTGAGTGAACTTTAAATCTGAAAACAAATCTTGTTTTGTTGCTCTTGAATGTACACCTTTATAAACCTCTATAGTCAAGGCAGTACTGTGTATAAATTTTTAGGTCTAGGGCTTGATAAGGAAACATGCCTAACTGAGATCAGCAGGACATAGTCTTAGGACTTCCAATCAAGTTCAGATAAGAATCCTCTTCAGTTACTAAGGAAGTCATAAGGAAGTGGAAAAATGCTGGTAACAAATGTTATCAATTATCAGACCTTCTCAGCCTGCTTTTAATTTTGTGTTTTAATACCACAGAGCAGCTTCAAACTGTCAAGTCTAGGACCTGTATATATAGACATGAGGCATTAGACAAAATGGTTTAGGGAACAAAATGCAAGCTGAGACACAAAAAACTACAGTGGTTAGAATTGAATAAAGTAATAGTTAGACCATGGTAAATTGGGTAAATGATTATAGAAACCATACTAGTTCTGTCTAGCTAAGGAGTGAACAAATTCTTCAGTAGATTGCTGGGACCAAGGAGGTGCTAGGTTTTAGAGGGGTCAGCAATGAGGGAAGTAATTAACCCTTGGAGCTGCATCTGGTACAGCACATCCTTCTCCCTATCCTGACTTCGGTTTTGTGGCAGTGTGCATTTACAGACCATTCAGCTTTGCATCTAGTTTATGCACAGTTTAAACTTTACAAGCAGTGCCCTTAAGAGATTCCCTCAGCATTGTCTGGATCCTGATGACAGCTGTAGCCCTTGTCCCCAGCAAAAGCAAGAAAAAATCTACAAATTACACAGATGCCACATGCAACCTGCTCCTTGTGTTTCAACTCTTCTGTCACCCATTTTAAGTATTCACTCTTTGCACAGCCTGCATCTACTGCTGTAGGAGCTTACAGTCATTAATACATTTCCTACAGGTATTAGGATACAAACTATGTGGCCTTCCTATGAGCTTGAAAGGCACATCTCTGAAGTGAGAAATGACAATGCCTCAGGCAGTCAGAGGAAGAAAAGACAGTGTTTCCATCATCATATTCAGTCACTTCTGTAACAAAAAAAAACAACCAAACAAAAAAAAATCTGTAATCAAAATACATGGAACTCTAAAGACAACATCTCAGTTCTCAGTTGCACCACATGTTTTTTTTTTTAGGGTAGCTTTCAGTTTAGCTGGGAGATAAATTTTTGAAAACGCCCTCAGTTCTACATTAGGAGCATGTCACTGGCTGATAAAATTTTACATAGAAAAGGATGCATTATTGACAAAATCTGCCTTTCAAGAAACAAAATTCAGTTCCTTTTTCACCATCACATATTCTTTGATTCATACTCTTGATAATATCTGTCAGAGAAATCTCACTTGTGCTGCCCACAAGTGATGGTCAAAAGAAAAACTGACTTAACTCATGATGTACAGAATGGAATATATGAAACAAGCTTTTTCTTCTCAGAACCAGAAGTTTTCCAAAATTGTCATTATACAGAGTTATAACTATCAGCTGAATCTCTCAATCAGTGACCACTTGGGATCCAGATCTTTTATGACTCACTTCTTGAAGAGCTTATTTTGCAAAGAAAATAATTTCCATATTACATAATATTTCTGAGTTTAGTTCTATGAGCAAAAAATAGTCGGTCAATACACCCAACTGGTTCCAATGTGATCCACTGAGAATGGTTTTTGTTACTTTTAGTCACAGTGAAAACTTTGGAGGCCTCCCTCACGAGATAAGGAGCATTTCCATTCTTTGAAGGGTGCCAGATCAATATGCATGGGCCACAAATAGATCATCTTCTGCAGCAGGACAATCATTTACCATAAAACACAGTGCAGGAGCGGCAGCCTGATGTTACCACCAGTGTGAGCCATCAATTCCAGTAGAAATTATTCTGCCTGTTATTCTGGAGGCCCTTTGCTTATGTTTTTAACCAGTAAGAATCTCCTCTCGATTCCTGTATCTGTCCTCAGACATGTTTTATGCAAAATTAGCAGTCCCCTAAAATGGAATCCTAGGGCCTCTGTCAGAGGATTTTCTGCTTGTATTTTGCGTATGATGACTAAACCAAAGTAGGCTACTTGCTAAAAAAAGGCCAGCACTAAGCAAAAGGAGACTGTCGTCCTAGGAAGGTTCAGCATGCTGCACTGTGTCAGGATGTAGCGCTTGTTTCAGGCTGAGGAACAGCTCATCTCTATGTAGTCTTGAGAATCCACTTGCTAAGTCTTGCAGGTGTGGCTGATGTAGGACTGTAAATGACCAAGAAGTCCCAGTGTATCAGCAAGGAGCCTGCAGCTATAAATGTGTAACAACCTCTTGAACATGAAATACATGATAAAAATAATTTTAGGACATAGATACACCACACAGCCCCCTCACTCTTGTTTTTCAGGTCAGTCAGAATGTCTAATTAGAAATAAGTGCTGAAATTCCAAAAGCTATGTTTGAACTATAACCATATGTTTGAACTTTGTGGACAGAAAACATCTTCAATCTATTCCTCATGACGAAATTAGAACTGGAAGTCCCCACATGTCACAGTCATTGTGTCTGGATTGTATTCTCCTAGGGCTAGAACTTTATGTATTTCTTAGATATAAGCAAAGGAAAACACTGCAGGAAGCCAAAAAAAGTGTCTTTAAGAGTAGACCATTGATTCGTCATGGTCTCTGCTGTTATTCTCAGACCGTGTAGGATGGAATACAACTGTCAAATCTTTCAGCCTCCAGTCAGCTCCAAACTCCCTCAAACTACAGATATTTCAGAGAAAATAAATTGGTTCTGTCCAGTTTTGAGGGAAGAATTATCCACACTCAGACTCTGCCAATGAAGGTATTTCTGTTAATCTCATTAAATGGTTTTAATATTTTAGTTACACACATGACTAAGATATGTCAGGAACATCATGTCCACTACTCCAGCCACTCCATATGGGCCTCTGTCCATGGTGCCAGACCAGGCACTTTCCTACTTGTTATCTGCTATGTAAGTGGCACAATAGAAGATTAGAAAGCATGAATACTTTGGGAAAAAGCATCTGAAGACCCTGAAAGATACAGTTTAAGATGTCTCTTTAACTCTCTCGAAGACCCTGTGAAAAATCAAATTGCAGCAATGCATCCTTTTTCTAAAGCACAGGCTTGAGAATGTTATGTATGTAACGCCACATATGGAGTAAGTGGCTTTGCTCCCAAAAGTCTACAATATGATAGATAAGAGAAAAGGCAAAATAGCAGAAAGCATGCAACAAGAGTAGAATGACACAGCAAAAAACATTGTCTGTTTTCTTCAAATATCCTCTTTGTGATTTTTTTCCTTCTGTATTAATGACCACATTGAAGAAAGGATTTTAACAAGCACTAAGCTAAATCTGTTAGCATTAAATAGTTAGAGAATGAAGCTCAGTAATCTTAGAAGTTTGGGGTTTTTTTGTATAAAACTCAACCTAGCAGAAGTGGTATCTTTTAAGTTAGCCTTTTCTGAAAAATACTTCAGGAAAAGAAAAGTAAATTGGAAACACAACACAAGGCGTCTAAACAAGAAGCCCAGTTGTGAAGATGCCATCCCTTTCTTTTCTGTAAAAGTAATCAGGCCCTTAAAAACTGCATTATAGCTCCATCTGTAGGAAGTCTGGACATAAATAATTTTGGGAGTCAGTAAATATACATAGATATACGTCCCTCAGCTTTGTGATTTCTTGTACCAGAAAGTGATGTCTTGTTTTTCTTGTGTCAGAAGCAAAACAGGTGAAAAGGAAGGTGAGGTAAAAAAACCCCAAACAAATCCCAAAGTAAGATCATAACCTCTGTCTTCATTCAAGTTCACTGAACTGGTTTTTATTATTCAAAGTTAGAAAAGCCTTTTTGTAAGATACAGATTTGCAATGTGATTAGAACATTTTCAAAGTTTAGTTCCTGCCCCATAAACATTTGAATTTTTTGAAGTTAGCATATCCACAAGAAGCATTGGGAGAAGGATTCAGGGAACAGCAGGCCTGTCAGCTTGATCTTGATGCTGGGGAAGGTCATGGATCAGATTTTCTGGAGTACCATCACATGCCATATGCAGCCAGGGTATCAGGCTTAGCCAGCACAGATTCATGAAAGGCAGGTCCTGCTTGACCAATGTGATCTCCTTCTAAGACAAGGTGGCCCATTTAGAGCATGAGAAGGTCTTTGGGTATTGCCTGCCTAAACTTCAGTAAAGCTTCTAACAGCACCTCCCACTGCATTCTACTGGAGAAACTGGCTGCTTGTAGCTCAGACTGGGGGCACTGTCTGCTGTGTAAAAAAACACCTGGATGGCCAGACCCAGAGAGTGGTGGTGGATGGAGTTACATTGAGTTGGTTGTCAGTCACCAGTAGTGTTCACTAAGGCTCAATGTTGGGGCCAGATGTGCTTAATATCTTTATCAGTGATCTGGATGAGGGGATAAACTGTCCCCTCAGCCAGTTTGCAGATGACACCAAGGTGGGTGGGAGTATCGATCTGCTGGAGGGTCAAAAAACTCTGCAGAGGGGTTTGGACAGGCTGCATTTCTGGGTCAAGGTTCAATAAGGTCAAGTGCTTTCTCACAACAGCCCTTGGGTCACAACAGCCCCATGCAGGACTAAAGGCTTGGGCAGAGTGGCTGGAAAGCTGCCCAGCAGAAAAGGACGTGGGGGTGCTGAGCATGACCCAGCAGTGTGTCCAGGTGGCCAAGAAGGTCAGTGGCATCCTCGCCTGTATCAGCAATAGTGTGGCCAGCAGGACCAGAGCAGCGATTATGCCTCTATACTTGCACTGGCACGGTTGCACCTTGAATCCTGTGTTGTCCAGTTCTGGGCTCCTCATGACAGGAAGGTGACTGAGGTGCTGGAGAGTGTCTAGAAAATTCCTGGAGCTGGTGAAGGGTCTGGAGCACAAATTGTGATGAACAGATGAAGGAGCTGAAATTGTTTGGCCCGGAGAAAAGGAGGCTCAGGGTGACTTTATTGCTCTCTACAACAACCTAAAAGGAGGATGTAGTGTGATAGCAATTAGTCTCTTCTCCCTGGTAACAAGAGACAGAACAAGAGCAAATGACCTCAAATTGCCAGGTGAACTTCAGATTGGATATTTGATCTAAAACTATATGAAAACTAAGTGAAACAATACTCCATATTTTTATCCTTGAGATATATTAATTTTTAAAAAAAGTGTGTGAAGTCAAGCATGGAGCAATATGTATTTCCTGGCTCCCCTGAGAAAATGGCCACAACCACTTTAGCTGATGTACAAAAATGACTTCTGTGTTTATACAACATTGTTTTCTTGGCTTGAACAACGCTGTTTCCATGCATATTGTATATTTTGTATTTCTGCAGCTAAATGTGGGAGAGTTTAGGGTCCTCTGACTTCTGTATGAAACAAATTTTTTTAGTAGAAAACAACATACCACCAGTAAAACTTGATCTAAGAATCTAAAAATCAAAGGGCACTTTGTTCCTGACTACTGTAAGAATTCTTTTTCCTCTGTGGCAAATCTTTCACTCAAGCTCCTCATATTTGATTTCTTAGCTGTGAAATACTTTGCTGTCCTCAGTACATGCTGCAATATGTTACTGATTAGGTAGCATAGATGCCGTGACAGAAAGTATTGTTATTATTAAGTAAAATATTTGAAGAAAATTAATTAGCAACAACCTCACACAGTTTACGGTATATTTGTTCTTCAGATAGAGGTTTATCCTGTCACCTGTTTTCCACTAGCATGTTATCACACAGTTGTTTCTATAACATACTGTAGTTTGTTTTGTATTTGCAAGATACAATGTCTGACGACAATTTGAAAATTCCTCTAGAATTTTCCCCAGTGGCTTGGTTTGTTTCTAATGAGCAACTGAAAAGCATAGGATGTTTGCTTTCTGACTGCAATCTGAATAGCATATTAATATCACTCCCGATCCCTGAGAATACTGTACTCTAGATTTATCCTGCAGGAAACCGCATCTAGTGAACAAGACAAAAGCAATTAATTTCTCAGATATGATAATTTCTCACAATCTATGAAATGGGATCAGATTGCCAAATGTGAGGTATTTAATGAATTGTACATCAGGAGACTTTAATAGATTTCTACAGAATATATCCTTTAAAGACCTCTAGTAACAATGAATTGTGGAAGATCCAGTGAGAGCTGCATGGTGGTTCATAGGATGAACTTCTATTCAGCTATGTGCACTCTGTACTTAAGATATTTCACTGGATATTGCATCATACACATTGTAATCTTCCAAGTAATTTGCAAAGCATGTGTGATTATATTATCTACTAATCTCCTCTTGTAATCCTCAAACCTTTTAGCCAATTTCAACTAAAAGGAGGAGAATTTTTGACAAGTCTAGTCAGAAGTAGTTTTGGGTGATATAGATTCAACCACTTTCTGAAAACAGGACTAATTTCAAGTTAGAATTTCAACACAGAAGCTTGAAGAACTTCAAACCTGAAGCCTAATTTCAAGCTAGAAGCCTAATTTAAGTTAGAAATTTGGCATTTTGTCTAGTCAAGTTTTTAAAATATCTGAAAAAAGTGATTATCCATTTCCCAAAAAATCTCTTGTTATCCTTACATCTCTAAAATTTAATAAAACGTCTCTTCTGTGTAGAGAGGTCAATAAAAGGTTCAAAGAAAAGGCACATAGAAGGCAGTTAGTACACATACATAACTTTCTCTAGTTAGCTACTCAACTCATGGCTGAGTTTTTTATGGCACACAGAGAAACCAGCAAAAAGTAAGCTAGTACACACATCAAGGATAAAAAAAAGTTTTGTTAATTCTCCCGTTTACACAACATATTGGAAAATAAAGAAACACAAGATGGTAAGCAGAATTTTCAACTATTTTTTTCACCTATGTAATGTAGTTCCACTTCCTGTATAGAGTTTCCATATTACAGATTTAAAAAGCAGGTACACACAACTGGCCCATATTAAGAGATCTTATTTGCAGACCTCTTTCAAATAAATGTAAACCACCTAGATGCATTTTATGTGGAATTCAGTTTGCTCTGGAAGGCTGAAATCAGATGGACAGGTCTGTCATGTACCGTTTAATCATGAGATTCTTTCACAAGTCCATAAGTGTACTTGATGTGACAGAGATTCTTTAGAAATACGTAACAGTAAAAAGTATTAAACATTACAGAAAAAATACCAGTGTCTCAAATGAGGTTGTAACACTCATAATTCTGCACATTTCTAGAGATGGGGACTAGAAATATACAGTCAATACTGATGTACTCAGACTTCAATATCTAGCTAAACTTCGATTTGTAAGCCAACGTCATGGAAGATGAATGGCAAAAAAATGGCCATTTGCACTGTCTATGTTTTTCATCTGAAATAAAAACATTATGAATATAATACATTCTTATCTCAACTGAGTGATTTTAGACTTCTGGACCTTTGAATGACCCAGCATAGTAAGAAAACATACAATTTATTGAGTGGGTGGCTGTCATGTCAGTTGTCCAGCAGTGGAAGACAAAAACCTTTTTTATGCAGTTTTACATGAACATTTTATTGCACTTGATCGACACACAAATAAAAATCTTCCTAAATTATTTTATATAATTTAGTACATTACATCAGAGGCAGTAACAAAGTTGAAGACCTCTCCAAAGCAAACAGATTAGGCAAAATCTGTTTTCCAGACTGATTTCATTGCTATTAAAATTGGTATCTGGCCTTTAAGTATTCAAGAAAAATAGGTTAAAATGATAGAAATAAACCTCAGTTTAGAGCTGAAGGCTTACATTTAAACAACCCTAAGAAACTGATTACACATAAGCATGGGAACTGTGGTTTCTGCATACCAGCACTGCATCCAGCTATACTTAGCAATCCAGCACTATATATCCTTGAAAGGGAGAATGACATGAAAACCACTAAGCCACTAAGCATTTCTGAGATCCGGTAATACAGACTGATTATTTCTTATTTCAGATGTGGAGGTTTGTTTAACTGACAAATTGAATTTTATTTCCTAGTCAACTGTATCTTTCAATGACTGATCATCATCCAGCCCTGAAATAAATGTTACCTGATTAAAGTAGTAAAGGTTAAAACATTTAAAACACATGGCGTAGACCTCAGAAATCAAGTCAAGATGTGTAAGGGTATGAATTATTAAAGGATTTATGAAATCCTCCCCGAACAAATTAATTCATCAGTTTAGCCAAGGGCTTGTCAATGAATTCAAGAGCTTTTCAAAAAATGAAACATCTGTTGCATATTTAAAGGTTCTCTTTATATGTAAATGTGTCAATGTTGTAGATTATTCTTTCCAAGGTGGGATATGCAGTTTACATAAATGTTTTTGGAAGATACTTTGTAATTGCTTTTGTGTCCTTGAGGATCAGGGGCAATTCATGAAGGACTCCAGCAGCCTTTGAATTCACAAGCTTTGGGAGTTATTCAGGTAAATTGGATCTTGAGTGACGCTGAAAGATACATCCACAAATCTGCATAGTGACATAATTGTCAAAACAACCTATTACCTCACAAGAGTTAATAGTAGCCTTTCTTTTTTTTTTTTTTAAGGAATCAAGATTACATGGCTTTCTAAAAACAAGGTGAAATCCTTTCTGGGTTCTGTTTTCTTTCTGAGATGACATAATAACCTAGGGTCTCATCTGTCCTACAATGAACTACTGACTAATCTAATTCTGTTTAGAAAATAATTTGAGCATCATCACTCAGCTAAAAGAATCTGGTGTTCTGTCTTTGTTGTGAAATTATGGTAGTGATCCAAAAATATACATTAAGCAAGTTTAAGCACTTTTTTCCCTTCCATATATTTACACAAACATTGTGCTGTAAATGAACACCCCAGATTCTGTAGAAAACTTACTTTATTATGATACTTTGTACTAGCTACATAAACTTAATATGTGCACAAATGTAAATCAATACAGTCACATACTAATTGTGATATTTTAATCTTTCTACGTTTTGCCTGAAGTATTCTAAGAAAACATGAAGCGAACACAATGAATGCAAATATTTTTCATACCATGTAGATGGAAAAGCTCAGCTACCTGGCTTAGAAGATTACTTCTTCGCCTCAGTATCTATGGTGACAACTGCTACTCCATTTATTTTTATGCTCCAGTAGCTGTAGTATTTAGATGATAACTCTCAAAGGAGTCATAACAACAAATTTGTCTTAAATCAAAATTATTCCCTCACACCTACACATACAAAGCTGGGTTAATCTATTCATTAGGAAAAAAAAAAGACATGCAATATGAGTGAATGGTTCTTGGTAACATTTTGTTCTGCTATTTTTTTTCCATTTAATTAAACCTATGGCTGCAGGTCTGGAGTTTTAGCATGTCCTTTATTACTCTTTTTTATTTTTTTTGTGAAAGTCAATGGACGTCCTTTTACATTTAGTCTAAGTAGTCACTTACTTGTTCCTTATACCCAAAGACCCCCATGGAGAGAATCAGATGCCAGGTTCAACCACAACAGATGGCTGAATTTGAAGAAGGACTGGTAAGCTCTGGACTGGCAAAGATTTTGAACACTGGATTTTGAACTCATTGGACGGGCAATGATTTTGAACATTGTGGGAAGTCCCTGGTAGGTCTGCACAGAACGCACAAGCAATAGAATGTGGTATATTTTAGTCTTTCTTTCTGGCTACATTTGTTTGATTTGGACATTATGACTTAGTTATTATGGCATGCGGGTAAAATTTGCTATTTTATGGTTTAATTATGTTTTAATGACTGATACTTGCATTTGAACAGCCTCAATTGCAAACTAGGAGTGGGTTTCAATCTGGTTTTGGGACAGGAACACATCATGTGCATGCACACATATATGTGCAAGCCAACAGATTGCTTTGAATAAACCCAACCAAGATATTACCTATTACAGTGATCAGATACCTAGCAATAATTTAAAGTTATATCTATACATTAAAAGGTATGCGTGGCAACTTAATTTTTAATGTAGAGTGCCTTCCTAATGACTAATTTGAATTAAAGTAACTTATAAGATAACAGACTTGATAAATGCTTTAATGCTTTAGAAATCATATAGTGGTATTTCTCCTACTATATCTTCCATTTTATTTATAAGCGAATACTTGAAAAAACCTACCGGGGAGTTTTGCTGGCATTATAATCTACTGCCAGTGTCACAGAAGGTTTCATATCTTTTTAACTTAACAGTGATTATTGGAAAGGGGCTGAGAATTTGTCTAAATTGAAGATATACTTTGTAGTGTAGTTACCATTGTGTTGTGAAACATGCTTAGGTTACTGGCTTAATACATTTGTTATATTGAGAGCTGATTCAGCAGAAATAATCTCTGACATACTGGTCCCAGACGTTTGTGGTTTCTGGCACCACCATCAGCAGACTGATTCCCCCAGTAAAAGAGGTTAACTGACTTCCGAGTTAGGGAAAAATACCCTCAGAGATACAGCAAAAGTATCCCTGCCTTCCACGTGAAAACGCAGCAGTCTCACATGCTTTAGGGGAGCTGACTGGTGAATTGTTTGACAAGACCCCAGTTTAGCCTGTCTCCAGTTTACATCTCTAGCATATTTGTACACAGCTATAATATTCCCCTATAAACTGCCACTTCATCAAGCCACTCTGCTTTGCTAGACATATGAGCAGCATGGAGAAGGAACACCGGAAATAGCTTTAAAAACACTGGATTTTCCTCACAGTATTGGAATATAAATTTTTGCGTTTAAACAGGAGTCCTGCTATTAACAGAGCTCCAGAACTGCTTCCTAATATGCTTTTTTGTGTGTACTTTGTGTATGTCTCTGCTTGTTTCCTCAGAAGTATAAGTTATGACTCACATGATTAATGATTTAAATTGCTTAAAACAGGTAAAAAGGAAAACAAGTTTTATCTTTCAGAGAATCACTATATAGTTTTTCTTTATTTTTGGATCTTCATAGCAGCCTAGCAATTTACAGCTGACATCACATTTCCAAAACAACCCTACATTTTCATTTGGCTAGAGATGTTTTGGCTAGGTTTGACCTGAAGATTGGGTCAGATAGCTGTTTACAAGAGTTGTGTATTCTAGGTTTTATGATTTTAATTATGAAATTATGCATGTCCAAGTCTCCCACACCAACTCATATTTTCATCTCATCAGCTTAGGTAGCTTTAAATGATGACTTTATCTCTTAGAGATAGCTTGCCACTTCACCCTAATCCATCCCAAAATTTTTAAAAAATCTGTCCAGTTTTAGTCTTTTTTGCTTTCTAACTACACTGCTTTTAAGTCTTNTACGGGCTGCCAGCCCGGAGATAAGAGCAGACCCTCCCAGACCCAGGCGCTGGCTTTTAAGGGAAAGGAAGGGGGCGGGGGCTGGCTGGCTGAGAGCCAGTCCCAGGAGAAGGAAGGGAAGATTGGCAAAAGGGTACACACCAATAGGTTTTCAGGTACAGCAGAGCATATTTTAAAATGAACCAATAGTGTACAGAGCAGGGAACAAAGGGAGCACATGGAATCCTAAAACCTACATTGCTACACTTTCCCTTCACACTTTGCCATCAATCAAACCTCAAAAAAAAAAGTGAAATTAAACTTGAGGAAGCAAATACTTTTTATTTTTTCCTCAAGGAAAAAAGGGATTACGGGAACCAAATTCAATTGTAATAAAGCATAAAGCATTTTTATGACTACTAGTCCTAATGGAAAGCTCTGTTCCATTTCTGAAATAATTTTTATTTCTAAGGTGAAATGTGTAACACATAATAAAAGATCCTCTGAAGAACAATTATGCTGATTTGGTTTAACCAGACCCAGAGCATAACTGAGACTGGTCCACAAGCCTTTCAAATGTTCACAGATTTTTCTGAAACATTCAAAACTGCTCTACACAAATACCTGCCACAAATCCAGTGGAGCTGACAAATCTCATTATCCAGTTCCCACTCCAGGCAATCATGAAATCTGAGTGTTGCTGACATGATCCATTTATATACAATATTTATTTAAGAACAAAACTTCACATTTTCCTCAAGTCCCTCTTTAGCCAGACACTCAAAGGAAATGAATCAATACTTTGTAACACTTGTGGAATCAGTCTCTCAGGTTTATCCAAGCTGACTAACACATCAGCTGCCAGAGAAACTTTAAAGGACAACTTTGTAGCAGGTTACAAGAATCATACTGCCCCGGCTTCTAAGAGTTAGTAAGATTTAGGACTGGCCAGAATATGTTTGAGAGAATGAGTTAACAATACAAGGAATATCTGACTCACTGAGTTGAACTCTCGAGGTTTTATCCACTTTTTAGGGGTTGTGCAAATGTTTAAGTGTGCAGCATTTCCAAACATCCTTAGTTAGCATTTTCAGGCTTTTATTTTACAATTGAGGGCACAAAAGAGAATGACATGAATATTTTTAAGTCATTATGAATAACCAGGAGATGAATATTTTAGAATTGGTGCCATATCTTTCAGCACTGGGCTACAAGACAAGCTGGGTTCTAGCTAAACAATCTGTCTAGTATCAAGAGCTCCAAATTTTTAAATAGCACAAACAGCCAGAACTCAGTTTGACCTACAGATTTCTTCAAACACTCACAGAATGACTGATGCTGGAAGGCCCTAAAGAACATCTAGTCTAACTATCCCTACTCCAAATAGGGTCACCTTAAGTAGATTGCTCAGGCCTGTGTCCAGATAAGTTTTGACACTCCAAAAGGATGACACTCTCTCTCGGCAAACTGTGGCAGCATTTAGACACCCTCACAGCTGAAAACCTTTTCCTGATCCTTAAATGGAAAGTCCTGTTTCAGTTTGCACCTGTTGCCTCTTGCCTTAGGGACCACTGTGGTATGGACCCATGCTCTTTATACCCTCCCATCAGGTGTTTGTGTGCAGACAAGATCTCCCCTGAGACTTTTCTCAAGGCTACACAATCCCAGCTACAATCTCATAAACTTCACTGCCTTGGAATTTCTCCACTACATCCACGTCTTTCTTGTTGCGGGGAGCCATGAACTGTACATAGCACTGCAGATGTGGTCTCACCTGGGCTGAACAGAGAAGAAGGTTCACCCCACTTGGCTGCTGCGCAATGCTCTTCCTGGCATAGCCCAAGACACTGTTGGCCTTTCAAACTGCTGAATGCATCACTGGTTCATGGACAACTTGCTGTCCACCAGGACCCTTAAGCCTTTTTCTGCAAAGCTGTTTTCCAACTAGTCAACCTCCAGCCTATAGTGCTGCACAGGATTATTTGACTGCTGGTGTGGAACTTTGTTGAACTTCATGAGATTACTACCTATCCATTTTTCCAGCCTGTCACCACTCTTCTTGCCTGGCAGCATGACTATTTGGTTTGTTAACCACTCCTCCCAACTGAGTATGATCTGTAAACTTCCTAAGGATGCGCTCTGTCCCACCATCCACGTCGTTAATGGCCAGTACTGGCCCCAGTATCAGACTCCAGAATACTCCACTAGTAATGGGACGGCAGCTGGACTTTGTGCTGCTGTTAACATTCCTTTAAGTACAGAAATTCAGCCAGTTTTCAATCCACCTCACAGCCATGTCCGTATTTCTAGTCCGTATATTGAGTATTTTACAGGAGAAAACAGTGAAAGCATTGCTGAAATCAAGATAAACAACACGTACTGCTTTCCCCTAATCTACCAAGCCAGTGACCTCCCAAACTTCAGGTCATGAACCTGCTACTTGACTTCCTTGTTCCCCTCTCTCAAGATCCTGGACTCCACTATCTCACGGTCTCCACAGATCAGGCAGAGCTCCATGTATCCCTGCTGCTGTCTAACACAAAAGGCCAGATCTGCTCCCCACTGTCCTGAACTGTCCTTTCTAAATCCTGCCCACATCTGCCCACCGTGGCACTCAGCTGTGTGAGCTATCCTTCCACACCTCTGTGGTCCCAAGGAGGCTGTGGCCCTGCAGCTGCACACCAGGGCTCTAATGTTTTTCCTTTGTTCTCTGTGGATATGACTCAGAGCAGCCAGTCAGGCTCATTTCCATGAGGAGCTCAGAGAGCTTCTTGAATACTACTAACGGGTAATGTTTAAAACACTGTGGCAAATGAATTGCTGCAGAGACAAAATGCTTTCCAAAATGTTAATTTGGTGAATATCACATTGTGAAGTTCCTCTTTGTGGCACTTCTAATGCTGTCATGCTTAATTCATGCCAAGTAATTGAACCACCTCTTCTTTCTCCTAAGACAGAATTAAACAACTGACATTTAAAAAAATTCTAGGTGCCTGTACTTTCTGTGCGTTTTGATTAGGCTTTCAAATGCTGAGTGTATCTGAGAATCCGTCTTGCTTTGTTTTCAGACCTACTAACATGAATGTTGTAAATGTAACTAAGCTGTTCTTTTTAGACGCACATCAGTTAATTTGTCTCTCTCTCTGTCAAAGAAGAGTGAACAGGAAGGCCACAATGTTACATGTGAAATGCTTTCAGGGATATAGCACATATTTAAAAAGTGCTTATTCCCATTATGGTGTTCGTTTTCATTGTTATCCGAGCCTAACACTTCTCTTGTGAAATCTAAACTGAGTCAAATATGAGCAGAGTTCAAATTTTAATATGGGGATTGGATATATTCAACTTTTCAGTAACGACAACAGCTTTTCAAAATGAAGTCTTTCACAAATCTTTTCCTGAAGAAACACCATGTGAGACATTTTTGACATCCCAGCAACTAACTTCTAACTTGTGCTAGAAAGATTCCTGAAAGGACTTTCATATTCCAGAAATTTTTAAAGATACATGAGAGAGAAAAATATTCTCTGGCCTTGGGAAACATTTTTGATTATGGGTCCAGTCCAAAAAGGGTATTGCATGAAAGAAGCCCCAGCCTCAGTGGAACAGCTTGTTTTCTAGCTTCTTCTGCAAAGTGATGATACTCAAACTGCTTGTAGTTGGCAAGAGAAGTTTTAAAGATAAAAAGAAAACTACCTGTTGACATAGAGCCAACCAAACTGCTCCTGTTAAGGTGCTTTCCTCCCTTTGCTCTCTCTCCTGAAAGGAAGAGTTTTAAGAGTGTCCCTCACTGTAATGGGGATTTATCCCAATGACTTCAACAGGATTTTCATGGGAAATTCTGTTTCCAGCTAAGTCAGGGAGGTCTTACCACTGACATAAAAGCACAGTGGATTTTTTAACTGTATGCAGAATTTTTCTGCCTTTTACATTAGAGAAATTGAAGTGCTTAAGAAAGAATTTAATCTGTTTTTTTCTATTGTGAAGTCATAATATCAAATTTGTCACTGTAAAATAGCAGCTCAACCCTGCATCAGAGTCCTTACTAAGCATAAACACTTTCATAAGAATAAAATGCAACCTTGTAGAATAAACACACATTTATCTTCAAACATGATCCAGTTTAAGAGCTTCCTTAGAATCAGAACCTATGTTCTTGCTCCTTTTTCAAAGATGTTCTCAGGATCAAGGCGTATTAGGTACCTGAGATCATGTACAGTTTACACGTCGTTTCTTCAGTGAGAATTTGAAAATTTGGCATGTCACTCCTTTCAATTTTGGGGTCTTTTTGTAGTCGGCATAGCTTTTGTCACGTTCCTTTGGACTGAACGCATGACAACATGCCTGTTTTAAAAATAATGTAACATTGGTACTACATTATGTTTAATTCCTGAACAACCTCCTACTGGTGTGCAGTATTCATTTAGTTTATAGTTGCACTGTGTTATGCTTTCATGCTTGCTATTTTCCTATTAGCCTTATTTAATTGATTGAGCAAACACTACCCATCTTTCATTAACCTCTTTTAGAACAAAATTCTGGCTAATGGCAGACAACTTAAAGAAGCAACTTAATGCTGCTCTAGGCTGCACAAATCTGTTTTACTCCTAAAGCAGACAGGTAGCCTTTTGCATGTGAGCTGCAAGCAGAAATAGCATAAAGACCCATATCTACAGCCTCACCTTTCTCCTGAAAGTATTGTAGGATGCAGTATTTTGATTAGCTAGTCTGACTAACCATCTCCATTGTACAGAATTTTGTGGTATATGCCAAAAGAATCCAGGGTTTTTTACTGCTAATGCTCAATCCCTTCTAAAAATTCATCAAAATTATGTAAGTTAAAAGATAATTAAAAACAGTGGAGAAATTACCCCCAATTTGTTGTCTACTGCATTAAAAATCAAAGTTGTTTTAAAAACAGATCTTGCATGCTCCTTACACATATGAATTTAGCTTTCAGAAGTGAAATTACTTACTATTGCACTATTAAATACATGTGAAGGCTCTTTGTCAAAGAAATACCAAGGATCTGGGAAGCCATACCCTTCATGTAACACTCCGTTGCATTGCTACTGAGATACGAGTCAATCTGGACAGATTTCTTGGTGGGCCTTTTTTTTTTAAACTGCAAGAACAGGGTAGTTGCTACTGGCTACATTTGTAATCTGCAACTGTGTCCAGTTAAACCCTCTTGGAAGTAGAGAGCTTTTCGCACATACAGGTGGAACGCCTGCAAACAAACGGGCCTTTCTTGATTTTTTTCCCCCTAAATGTCAGATCTTTGGCTCTCAGCAGCCACCACCTCTGTGCATCTGGCTGCTCTGTACTGTGCCAGCTGTGCCTTCCACTGCACGAGCTCTTTGCCCTGCTTCCTCACCTCTCCAGTTTTTCCACAGAGAATATATTAAGATCTCTGTTCCCCTGCTGCCCAGAATCAAGAACATGTAAGGTTAGATGGGACCATAGGGGGTCATCTAGTCCAACTCCTGTGCTCAAGCACGGTCATCCTTGAGCACATTTCGCAGGATTGTGTCCAGTCAGTTCTTGAGTATCTCCACTGAGGAAGACTGGAAGACTGCACAACCTCTCTGGACACCCTGTTTCCGTGCATGGTCACACACACAGTGAAGAAGTTCTTCCTCATGTTCAGGTGGAACTTCCCGTGCATCAGTTTGTGTTTACTCCAGGGAGCATCTTACTGCTCCCTGGAACCACCGAGCAAAGTCTGGCTCCATCTTCTTGATACCCTCCCTTCAGATTCTTATACACATTGATACGGTCCCCTCTCAGTCGTCTCGTGTCGAGGCTGAACAGGCCCAGCTCCTTCAGCCTCTCCTTACGAGACAAATGCTCCCAAAGCCCCCGATTATCCTCCTAGCCCTGTGCTGGACTCAGCCCAGGAGCTCCACGTCTCTATTCTGCTAAGGAGCCCAGAACGGGACACAGCATTCGAGTCGGTACGCAGTACCTTCCCCCCGCTGTACACGTTTTTCACAGACAAGGGCTGCATCAGAAGGAAACTCAATTC